>CM049411.1:19907500-20107500 GCA_026929865.2 Hyperoplus lanceolatus | reverse complement strand
GCTTTATGCTGTTTTCACTGTTAATATTATATGATTAATCCTCACAAACTCCAGAAACATGAGTGAGCTCCGGAGGATCCATCACAGTTCTTACAGTCTCCATGTTGTAAATATCTTCATCATCAAACATAGTGTGTGCCTTACATGCAATGTGAAAGCCTGGCTTCTGGCTTTTTACACTGACCATGTATCAAGTCGTATTGTGAGCAGCTGTAATACAACATATATTGTTTGTACGTAACTAATCAACCGGCAAAGTTGCATGATGAAAAGTTCAACATTTTACCCTATTCACATGCAGTGTCTGTCTGGCATTATAGCAAATAGTTATTCAGCAACAGAATGAAGGCAGTGTGCTGGCTGCCACACGGAAGCAATTTAGAAAACTGTATTCTATAACTGCATTCCTTCGCAAAACCAACACACATGTACACACACACACACACACACACACACACACACACACAAGGGTAGGGAGTTGTAAAGACAGAAGGCCATTTGTTTAAGTCCAGGGTGAGAAATGCTTACTGTGGCACTGCAGGATATATGCAGCACCGTCGTATGTGTGTGTGTGTGTGTGTGTGTGTGTGTGTGTGTGTGTGTTTATCGCATATGTCCACACGCTTATATTTAAGGCAGAGAGCGAGCTACAGTACATCCTCTCAGCTCCGCCATTAATCAACCAAACTGACTCACCATTCCACCACCTGCTGGTGTCAACTGCTTTTTCCTGTTCGCTTCACACACAAAAGATTACACTGCCAACCAACGAACACAGGGGCCTGTGGAGGGGATGACAAGGTGCTTTGGCTAGTGTGTGTGTGTGTGTGTGTGTGTGTGTGTGTGTGTATGTGTGTTTCGTAACATATTATTGGTGAAGCAGGTTATAAGTGCTCACAGTACTCAGTCTATATTGGAATGTCATTCTAGATGGAGGATTAACTCTATTTAACTCTCTGAAAGATTTTGCAGCAGAGTATGAGATGAGCGTGATTACTTTTTTAGCTGGATGAGATTGTGACATGTTAGAAGAATGAATATGACAGCAGTGTGAGAGCAGCAGCACTCACACTGCAAAGCCGACATATTGTTTTTGAATACTTTTGCAGAAGTGTTTTGACTACCAGTTAAGAATTGGAACAGGCCAAATACAAGGCCACTTACACTTTATACACTTGGCATTGTCACAGAGAAACTGAACTGTGCTGAACTGATCTTAAAAGCTGAAGCAATTACATTAAAATTGATTGTGTATTGGACTGCAGATTCTTAAAAAAAAAAAAAAAAAATGTATGTGTATGTATGTGTATATATGTGTATATATATATATGTGTATATATGTATGTATATATATATATATAGCTATATATAAAAAAAAAATGTTTTTTGTTTTATTTTTATTTTCTGTAACAGTAACTGTGTATCTGAATTCGAATTTGATGAAAATGGGGGCGGTACCTGATAAGCCTTTGGCTTCTTCCGTCTCCCTTCGGACAACACAAAGTATGATGTATGAATATTTTCAAGAGAAAATTGTGTATTGTGTGGAATTGTCCGAAAGAATAATAAATAAATAAATAAATAAAAGCCGACATATCCTTCCAGATTCTTTTGAGCCATAACGTTGACGCTCCCTGCCGCCTCAAAACCGATCATTCAAGACAAGTAAACGCATATTCACAAATGTCTGCTCAGGGAAGGAGGGAGGCTGCTTTCCAGCACTTCAGGTTATGTAACCAGTGTGTGTGTGTGTGTGTGAGTGTGTGTGTGTGTGTGTGTGTGTGTGTGTGTGTGTGTGTGTGTGTGGTGTGTGTGTTTGTGTGCAAACTCCTATATTTCTTTTCCACATGGATCTATAGAGTGCGGTTCAGGACTTGGCAGGTCCGGCTTGCTCAGGAAGAAGAAAAAAAAAAGAGAAAGCAATCACTAAGAATAATCACACTGCAGCAGGGAATGGATTTGCTCGAAAGGACTGTTATTGGCTGTGTGTGTGTGTGTGTGTGTTTGTGTGAGTGTGTGTGTATGTGTATGTGTATGTGTATGTGTATGTGTATGTGTATGTGTATGTGTATGTGTATGCGTATGCGTGTGTGTGTGTGTGTGTGTGTGTGTGTGTGTGCGTGCGTGCGTGCGTGCGTGCATGTGTGTGTGTGTGTGTGTGTGTGTGTGTGTGACTCAGCACACAGCTCAGCCCAGCTCTGGCATCCCCCTTGGTGAATATATAGCATTTAGAATTCCTTAAGACTTCTTCACTGCAGATTATTAGCATTTTCAGAGCAGGCGGTGAGCCGCAACATGGACGGCTCGCTGTCCCTGGCTGACCTTGAAAGGCATCATGGGTAGTATCTCAAACACACTCTCCTGTGTTAAACTGTCAAACATTTTATAATAGATAGCTAAAGTACCTTAGTTATCCTTAAAAAGGAAATTGTATTATTGCAGCGATGTATTGATTGTGAGCGCCCTAGTGGCAGAATATTTCATATTATACGTTGACATGTATATTCATACTAAAGCACCCCCTACTGGTAAACTTCCACCACATTTCACAATCAAAATTGTATTTAAACATTGGATTACAAGTTTGTGTCTTCTCTTGTTTCCTTCACAGTGACACCAGGTGTTAGCTGCTGTGGTCCTGCCTGAGCGTTCGTTCCCCAGTGTTTTTCTTCCCCCCTCCCCCCGGTCCGTCCCCTGAAGGGCTCCCCAGCATGAGTTCCTCTCCGCTGGTGTCCCGGGCCAACATGGACATCCTGGACGAGCTGCAGCTGATAGCAGCCCAGAACCTGGAGCGGCTAGAGGTCAACAAGTACTATGAGGTCATCAGGGAGCTGGGCAAAGGCACCTATGGCAAGGTGGACCTGGTCATCCACAAGATCAGAGGTGAGGGGGCGGACACACAAACACACAACAGTATACAGTACAAACAAAAAGCAATTACCTGCTGTTTTAAAGGTGACTTATTACGCCGATTGAACTTTTTCATGGTTGTTCAGATACCCCTGAATCAAACTGGCAGTTAGATTCAGGGCCAATCAGAGCAGACTGGGCTTTTTGAAAGGCGGGGCTTAGAGAGACAGGCCCTAAATGTAGCGTTTCAGGGAGAGGCTGAAAAGGGGAGAATCAGCTGTGAGGAAAAAGAATGGATTTTTTTTACACTACCCCATGAAAACAGTTTCTACAAGAAACCCCAAATTACAATTTTGCACCTAAAGAAATAGCATAATATGTGACCTTTAATTTAGAACAAAAAAGAAAGTCTATGGTTAACTTTCCTATATTTTGCCCGGAAAGGTACAAAGATGGCGCTGAAGTTCCTGAAGAAGAAGACGACCAAGCTGAAGTCCTTCCTGAGGGAGTACAGCATCTCCCTCTACCTGTCTCCCTGCCCCTTCATCATCAACATGTTCGGCATCGCCTTCGAGACCGACGACTACTATGTGTTTGCACAGGAGTACGCTCTGGCAGGGGACCTCTTCGATATCATTCCCCCACAGGTGCTCCATCCATCCATCTATCCATCTATCCATCTATCCATCTATCCATCTATCCATCAATCCATCAATCCATCAATCCATCAATCCATCTATCCATCAAACCATCAATCCATCAATCCATCAATCCATCTATCCATCAATCCATCTATCCATCTATCCATCTATCCATCTATCCATCAATCCATCAATCCATCTATCCATCAATCCATCTATCCATCTATCCATCTATCCATCTATCCATCTATCCCTCAATCCATCAATCCATCAATCCATCTATCCATCAATCCATCAATCCATCTATCCATCAACCCATCTATCCATCAATCCATCAATCCATCAATCCATCTATCCATCAATCCATCTATCCCTCAATCCATCTATCCATCAATCCATCTATCCCTCAATCCATCAATCCATCAATCCATCTATCCATCAATCCATCAATCCATCTATCCATCAATCCATCAATCCATCAATCCATCAATCCATCAATCCATCTATCCATCAATCCATCTATCCATCAATCCATCTATCCATCAATCCATCAATCCATCAATCCATCTATCCATCAATCCATCAATCCATCTATCCATCTATCCATCTATCCATCTATCCATCTATCCCTCAATCCATCAATCCATCAATCCATCTATCCATCAATCCATCAATCCATCTATCCATCAATCCATCTATCCATCTATCCATCTATCCATCAATCCATCAATCCATCAATCCATCTATCCATCAATCCATCTATCCATCTATCCATCTATCCCTCAATCCATCAATCCATCTATCCATCAATCCATCTATCCATCAATCCATCAATCCATCTATCCATCAATCCATCTATCCATCAATCCATCTATCCATCAATCCATCAATCCATCAATCCATCTATCCATCAATCCATCAATCCATCTATCCATCTATCCATCTATCCATCTATCCCTCAATCCCTCAATCCATCAATCCATCTCTCCATCAATCCATCAATCCATCTATCCATCAATCCATCTATCCATCTATCCATCTATCCATCAATCCATCTATCCATCTATCCATCTATCCATCTATCCATCTATCCATCAATCCATCTATCCATCTATCCATCAATCCATCAATCCATCAATCCATCTATCCATCAATCCATCTATCCATCTATCCATCTATCCATCTATCCCTCAATCCATCTATCCATCAATCCATCTATCCATCAATCCATCCGGCCAATTTATTTTTTACTTCTTTGCATCATTTCTGTTGGGTCAATGACCTCTGTCCAAAAATATATCCATAAAGAGACGTTCTTAAGAGCTTAAGGTGAAGTCAGCGATTCTGGAGAATACTTGGTTGTCTAATACACTTTTTGTCAAAATCAGTAAATATCTCCTCACGATCCACTACCTCTTCCGTACAATGTGAGCTCTGATTGTTAATACACAGCCTAGGCTCTGTAAACTGCTATGTAAACAAATGGTATGTAAACAAACACCGTAACTAGCAAAATGCCCGTTTAAAGAGCATGGGGTGTGTATTTATTTACACTGGATTATTTTTTCAACACGCTCACATGTTGTGTACCGGAAGCAGATCGTGAGGAGATATATTCACAGATTTTGACAAAAAGTGATTTCGACATCAAGCGTTCTCCAGAAAAGCTGCCTGCCAGAGATTAAGTATAAATTAGATCATAGAGGAACAATTATTCGGCACTCCGGCAGTGGTCTGCCTCAGATCTAGAAAGATTGCCCTCATAATTTTTTTATTTGATTTGACAAGTAATGAATTTACGTCACCTCATTGACAGGATGCACTGCTCAATTTAAAACCACTCATGTAGAATTTCCAAGTGGAAGTGGTAGCATTGATTGGACAGCTGGTAGCCCAGCAGCCAATGAATACACCACTGAATCTGATTCATTGATTGGGAATCAATCAGCTACAGCTACTGCATTGGAGTAAACCTATAGAATATTAGAGGTCAATAAGTGTCTGTGTCCTGACACTTGTTTAGAGTGCATAGTGGAGCTTTCTGTGTTTCTTACCAGTGCTGTGTTTGTGCCTTTGACGTATAGCTCACCAGTTTTGCCAGCTGTGTATTGCATTACATACAAACAGATAACACATTTCAGCATACAACAGTCGTCACTTTGCAACAAAAGCAGCCATAATCCTTATTATTGGTGTGTACATTATATGGCTATATTGTATGTTTCAGGTTGGTCTTCCTGAGGCAGTGGCAAAGCGCTGTGTGCACCAGGTAGCCATTGCTCTGGACTACCTGCACTGTAAGAAGCTGGTGCACAGGGACATCAAGCCAGAGAACATCCTCATCTTCGACAGAGAGTGTCGTAAGGTCAAGCTGTCCGACTTCGGCATGACCCGCCGTGCTGGCTCCCCCGTGAAAAGAGTGAGTAAACATTTCTCTATGTGCCACTGGTAGTGCTGCGGTTTGTTATGTATTAACATATCTTATTTCATCATCATTTCTTGGTTCATGTATCACCTGTGAAGAACAAATACGCTTTCTTAAGTTTCTGCAATAAACTCAGTGGCATTTTTTTTGCTGGCATGTGGTGTGACTTTTTTTTAATTATATTTTGTTATAGTTTCATATGATAATTTTTTTACAAAGAAGTTTGAACTACTTTTTCTAAGTAGCTTTAGGTAAAGCTATAGTGCACAACTTGCATAAATATAGCGAGAACATTGTTCTCGCTATATTTCTCAGTATGGCAGCGTTTACAAACTGGTGTCACCCTCTGACACTGGCGCAAGCTGACATTCCCAAGAAGCGCCCACAACATTTTTCAGTTGTTCATTCTACTGCTAAGAAAAAACCTGGACGTACAGCAGAAGGTTCAAAATCTATGAGCGATCACAGAAGGCTTATGTACCTCATGTAGAACCTAAGACAGCATTGTTGTAATTATTCAGAATTCCTTATGGGAGCAACAGAACTTAGCACTGCACTATAGTAGCTTTAACAAAACTAGATTTCTCCTGACGTTAGCTTTTCTGTAGTTCAACTTCTCCCAATCTGAAGTATTTGGTATAGTTTTCAAAGCCATGCTTTCAAAGTATCTTCCCTTAACACTTGAGTTTCCCCTCTCCTTTCCCCCCCAGGTGAGCGGCACCATCCCCTACACTGCCCCGGAGCTGTGCGACGTGTCCCGCCATGAGGGCTTCTGCGTGGACTACAGCACCGACGTGTGGGCCTTCGGCGTGCTGCTCTTCTGCATGCTGACGGGCAACTTCCCCTGGGAGAAGGCCCTGCCCTCCGACTCCTTCTACCAGGAGTTCATCCGCTGGCAGAGGAGGAGGACCAGCTCTGTGCCGTCCCAGTGGCGGCGCTTCACGGAGCAGGCGCTGCGCATGTTCCGCAGGCTGCTGTCGGTGGAGCAGGACCGCCGCTGCTCCGTCAAGGAGGTATTCGGCTACTTCAGCCACTCCTGGATGCTGGACACCATGGAGAACAACAACAACAACGTGGGCAACGCAAACAGCAACGGCAACAACGAGAGAGAGAGGGTGAGCGCTGGTGGTGGAGGTGGAGGAGGCAATGGAAACAGCAACGGAAACGGAGGAGGAGGAGGTGGTGCAATCCGCGGAGAAGTCGACGGCGGCACTATATCTTCCTCTTCGTCCGGCGAGGAAGACGAGGAGCTTCTGGTGGAGCGCATGAAGCAGCAGACTCTCTCCCCTCTGTCTCCTCTGTCTCCCGTGGCAGTGGAGAGAGGGGGAGGCGGCGGAGCCAAGGGCGGCCCCATGGAGCAAGGTGGCGGCGGCCATTTTGTGTCAGTTTCCACCAACAGCTCGGTGTCGTCCACCAACAGCTACGACCGCATGCCCAGGGAGAACAGTTCGCCGGGCGGCCGCATGCTGGTGGCCACGCCCATCGAGATCTGCGTCTGAGCTGCAAGGGCCGACGGGACGTTTAAAAAGGTGGAGTCAGTGACACTGGAGAATGCTTGCTGTCATAAGGATCTTTTTTTGTCATAATCACTGAAAGTCGTAGGCCTGCCTAGACTCTGTAAGCGGGTATGTAAAACAAAGGGTATGTAAACAAAGGGGGACCCACCGTAGCTAGCAACATGCCCGTTTACAGAGCCCATGCCCGTCTATATAAAGTGGCATGTTGCTAGCTAGGTTGGAACCTCTTTGTTTACATATCCGTTAAAAGAGCTTAGGCTGTGTACTAACCCCAGATGTTTTTGTACGGACCGGTAGCAGATCGTGAGGAGATATTCACCGATTTGGACAAAAAGTGATTTTGACAATAAGTGTTCTCCAGAATAGCTGACTCCACCTTTAATGTTGCCACAGACTTACTGTTACACACTTTTATACCTCTCATCCAACCACATAGATGTGCATGCAAGGGAAAGGAAATGAGTTCTAGCACAGAACACCATTTAAACATCTTGGGAAAGGAAGAGCACACAAATGGAAGAAAATGTTTGGTAGAATGCGTACATTTCTCCTGACGCATTGTTTTTGGTCAAATTGGGGTCAAAAGATTCCAAGAGAAGCCCCATGATTCCAATGATGTGTGCAAGCGCAGTTAAATGTGGTGAAACCGAGAGGAAAAATTGCTTCCATAAAGATATTCTGTCACTAAAAACCATCCGAGAAGAAGACCAAAATGTATTTCTTAAAGCAATACTTCCAGCAAAAAAAAGAAGAAAAAGAAAGACACAAATATGTGGCAGAGGGCTGTGTGATCTCTTCAGGGCGTGACCGGGTGTCATTTTGAAATGAAGCCAAGGGAAATGGGACTAATGGATTTGTATTTTTGAAGAAGACTAATACAGAGTTCAAGGAAATACCTTGTAAGATAACAAAAAAAATAAGAAAAAAAACGAGCAAGGTGTGGTTTTAAATGTGTTTTGTGCGTAACAAAAATGTGAAATTGCGAGTGTGTCTGTGTGTTTGTGTGTGTCTGTGTGTGTGTGTGTGTGTGTGTGTGTGTGTGTGTGTACGTGTGAATCACTGTATGTGTGAATCCCAACGAAGTGGATTTCTTAGGCTTTGAGAATTGTTTTATTTATTTGAATTTAAAAGACTTCACACTATTTTTTCTATAGTTTTTTTTTTGTTTTTGTCATTAGAACTTCACATGGTAATATACTGTATGTGTTCTGGGGTGACTGTGCAACTCCTGTGATTGGCTGGCTGCTGTACATATTGGTATGAACAGTTGTATATTTATGTATGAGGTTTGACCAGTGCTTTTTCAGATGGAATATTTTAGCGCTATTGGCTAATAAGTCCATGACGTCAGAATATACTTTCTTTCCCTAGAGTTCTTCATGTCCAATGCATCTACTTCAATCTCAAAAGACTATTTTCTACTCACCCTCAAAATTATGTTTGTACGGATTTCCTTTGCAACGTTTTTCATATTTTTTTTAAAAAGTTCTTTTTATTGCTTTTGTTTTCTTCCAAACTTTTAGCCAAATGTATCGTCTGAAGAACTGAATTTATCAAATCAATCTGAAAAAGAAAAAAAAAATCAAAGAAGATGTTAAAAGAATATAAAATTGCATGATGAAAACGTACCTTCATGAAAAATACATTTCAAGCGGCTTTACAAAGAAACACAGGAAGAGAGAGAAAAAAAACAGATAAAACGAACCGTAAAAAAACGTTGTGATGTGGAATCTTTGCCGTAGCACAATTTCTTGCATTATTATGTCCCAGAGTAAAATAAATGCCTTCATGACCTCCTGAGACATTCTAGGGCTAAAAAAGAAATTTAAAGAAATCTTAACAATAATTAGTTTCTACTTTAGTGTGTAGTATTTGTATTGCTGTTAATGTCGTGTTCACCGTACCACCCAAAAAGCAAAGCATGAGGACAATAGAGCGAGAGGCTTGAATTTATAAACCCACGGCTTAGGGAAATAATTGGTGTCATTTTTTAGAAGAGCTTGTTGCTTCTAAAATTGCAACATCTAGTGAAGTTGTGTGGTGTAGATGTTTTTCTTTCAAGTTCAAATTAACAACAAAAAAGTAATCCTTTTCCTTTCTTTTTTATCATCATAAATATTACCAAAATAATTTGAGGGGGTAATAAAAGAAGCATTGGATCACGCATAGGGATAAGCGTTTTGTGTGTTGCTTTCAAAACATGAAATCTGCATGAACTTGTATGTGCAAAAAACAAAACAAAAAAACTCTTGTGAAAACTTGCTCTGTGTTGCTCCTGTCACAGGCTGTAGTACTCTGTAGATGTAGAATAGCTGCAAACAACAACATGCTTCTTTCTCTTGTGAGAGTCGCTGGCCCTCAGCTTGGATATGGCCTGACCCAGGATCAGCGCGACTCCGTTCAGCCCTTACAGAAACCCATTTGGGATCATGTTCATCTAAACTGCTCCCAGATCAGCGAGCCAGTATGCAAATGACTCCATCTTGTGACTCTGTCTGACCTCATCCATCCGCAGCCCTTCTGACTGAGAACACAATGGACGCTCCTGACACGGACACTGTAGCCGTGCTGTTTTACACTGTTGTGTCAGCTCACATTCAACTGGTGGTGGGGGGTAGGGAGGCTTTCACATGACAGTATGAAGGAGACATTACACAGGCCTGTTCATTACCTCATCATTGTATTCTTTCTCTGGATTGTACCCCTCAAACCTGTTTACTTCTCCTTAGCACTTCCCACATGTATCTACATTTTATCAAATGTCCATCCTAGCATGCCATGTAGTGTCAGGCCGAAATTAATCAAAAGCAAACATCCTCTAATGAACACCAATTTGTTTCGGCCATTGAATTAATAACAGTGTCCTGTTGGCTGGGTGCTCATCTGTAAAAATCTGGCTGAGATCAACTCCATTCGTTACAATGAAGATTAATTTTGTTTCAGAGATTTGTAAAACACAAAAGGGCCACAATGTTTAAAACGGACTGAGAAATTGAAACTAAAGCATCAATTCACCCAAGTGACAACAGATTTTAGAATGGTTATTTTGGTGTGTCAGGACTAATACTCCTGTAACGATCGGGGTCAGGTATCCACTGCAGCTGTGGACACCTGACCTGGGAGGAAGGATGACTCACAAACCAAACTAAGACATTATCCAATAGCCTTTTTCTCCTTGGTGCATCCTCACCCACCCATCCCATAGAGACATTTCTCACAAAGCTATCATGACTTTGCTGGAGTTTTTAGTGAGTAGATGATCACAGCACTAGAACTCGTATCCGGTTCTGTCTTTGCAATACAACTGTCTTCCTGTAAACTGAGATTTAGTCAATAAAATGAGAATTCTTGTTGGAGTGATCTTTGGCATTGTTTTTTTAACTCCCCCCAGGAGTGATGCATTAGGACAAAGCAGGATATACAAGGGGAGCTCATTAATACCAGTATGTGTAGCTATGGAATACTATGAATATGTGCTGGCATGCCCGTCAGAAAATATGAAAAAAAATTATAATTTATTGTGAAATATAATTAAAAGATATGAACATTTATGCAAAAAAAAAAACACACAAGCACATGAAGGAAGCGAGTGAAAAAGAGATTGCAGATGCACTGGGATGAGGTTGTTTTTATATGTGACCATGTGAGATTAACAATGCTGAAACTAAGTTCAATTTCACTTTATTCATAAAAATAAGATGTTCCAGTCTGCAAGACATGAATAGTTTTTTCTAAGTTCCATGAAACATCGGACCAGTGCAAAGGCATTAATAACATATATAAAAATAGCATTCCTTTCACTGATGCTCTTACAGGTCATTTTGAATCAGTCAATGATGAGTTTATGAGTTTCATAAACATTTAAAAGTCTTGTATGAGGTTCAACAGCATGTTAGTGAAGAAGCCAGTTTAAAGTAGTTTAATTTTTAATAAGTTAACCATTAGAAATGATGATATATATTAATTTATTTAGCCAGTACATTTAATATTAAATGTACTATTTTTTATGTCATATTGGTCATTTTAGAACACTGTCAGAAGACAATGAAGTGAGCCCAAAACACAAACTTCCTACAGAAAACCACAACGTTGAACAAAATATTTTATTTTGACAATGACATGACCTCTGATGCTCCCAGAGGTCAACCGAGACGGTACAAAAAATAAGGTTGTCATGAAATAAAAACCATGAAAAAAAGTGACACGAGTTGGCAGTCCAAGTGCCATCACTTTAAAACTAAAACCACACCATAGTACTGACAGACACACGCAGGAGTTGGAATGTGATGAGTAGTGTGTACAGAGAGGAGGACTGAAGGCTTTCCATCCTGCTACATGGACCTTTGCTCCAGTCATGTGGGGTAAACAAAATGAGTCAGAAAAAAATACAAGACAAGAAAAATCCAAAAATAAAAACACAAATCATTAGAGTATCTGAGATTCAGCCCTGAGATTAACACACGTTAATGTTTGGAGTTTTCTTCAAAAACTCCAAACATTTTGTAAGAAACAAAACATATTCCAAAAGCTGTATTTGGTGCAAATAAATGCCTGAAACTCGGGAAAGAAATTAATTATATATTTCAGGCTCGCTGACACAACTGCTCATTAAACAGTCAATGTCACTGCAACAAAATACAAAAGACAACAAAAAATGAGGATGGCACGAATGAAACCTGTTCCAGGAAAAATAGTTGGCTATGTGTTTGTGTTTGTGTGTGTGTGTGGAGGAGGCGTTTTAACATGCTGCCACTATGCACAGGAAGCCTAGGGCGACCTGTGTGTGTGTATATCTGTTAACATCCAGCCATGGGCTAACTGGACCACACACAAACACTGCTGTCAGACAGCACAACACTGCCCCAAATGGAGCTATGCAAAAGTATACCCAACTCTGGCTTTATGTAGACTTTTCTCTAAAAACGAATTGGCACACTGACCCATCTTCACCTAATTTAACAAATAAAAATACACTAGGAACTATATTCTCAGCACATAGTTTACACAAGCCTTAGAAAGTCAGTGTGTACCTGCCTGGTCAGAGGGGTTTCGATAGCATTTGTCGCAGAAAAAGTGCATTGGAGCTGCCTACAGTCATCACAATGTCCACAGAAAGGTTACATACATCTATGATTTGTCGTTGCACCACAAGCTAGTGTGTGTCGGATAAGGCTTTTTTGTCAGAGTGGAAAGTCACCGTTTAGGCCCAAGTCAGGAAATAAAAGTCTTATAATCTAAGTACTAGCACGGCTATTCCTTTTAGAAATTAGGATCGATGTAAACGAAAGATTCTTCAATGTAAGCGTACAGTTCTGCATACATCCTCCTTCAACTTTAGTGATACCGATGAAGTTGAGTGGTCCTTTAACTTCAAATGAGGGGGGCTCATAGCAGTGGGAGTATTGTGCTCCAAATAAAAAAAAAATAACAGAAATGCTGGCAGCAGATGGCTTGCATTGAAAAGGAATCTCTTTACTTCTTAGAGGACAAATCTAAGCCGGCTTTTTATTTATTATCCCATAACGCAGCTCTCCACAAATCGTATTGAAAGTACATTAAAAAGAGGCCAACTGATTTAAGGGGCCGTAAAAGACGAACACAACAGGGGGCACATTTAAATTGTTGAGAGCTCGAAGTGCTTGACGCCAAATAAAAATCACATGGTCTCATCCTGATACGCTATAGGTAAAATTAGCATTAGCAGTCATCTGAAAAATAAGGTAATACTGCAGCCGGGGAAGCAAGAGGACCAGCCGTGTTCAGTGCCATTCCTAAGTGCTTCCTGCAAAACCTCATATTAGAGGAGAATACATTCAAACACATACACTTTTCAGTCCCCATAAAAACATCAAACTGGGTCCCAACATTCAGTGCAAGAGTCATTTCGGGTGTCTTTGAGATTTCTGCACCGCTTTGTGAAACAAAACTTGATGCCAAAAAAGTTAAAAAAAAATAACTTAGCTGTGTTTGGAACACGTCCCCCAGTCTGGTACCTTGTTCTGTTGAGTGTCCCATCCACATAACATTTGAATAAAACCCAGCCTCTTTCTAATGACTGGTTTGATTATTTCAACATTGAACTGATTTTTATCAATAACTTAAAAAAAACAGTATAAAACCTCTTTAGACAACGGCCTTAAGAGGCCAATTAGAAAAAGTAAAAGAAAAAAAAACTCCAGGAATAAATAAACCAAATATACTTAAAAATTCTTTAACACTAAAATTAAATATCTTTGATTGTTATTCATATTTAATCCAAAAAAATCCATATAAATAACTACACATTTATAAACACAAATGACAAAATTCAGCATGTTTACTTAATGTGACGTTTAGTAGACTCCCCCGCTGTCTTCAACAGTGCAGTTGAGGAGCAGTGGAGTGGAGTTAAGGTTTTCGGGTGCTAGCTGTCAGTCAAGCTGGTCCACAGTTGCCATGGTGACCAGCAGAAGTGGGTGGAGCATATGATGTCGCAGTTTGGAACATCTGGACGAATAAAAACAGAAAAATTTATTTCAAAGAGATGAATACACCCCAACACAACTCTTCTTGTTTTTGATTAAAAAAAAGAGGCTGCCTCGACTGAAATACTGGCTGATCAAAGAAGTGAACAGACTGCCACGGTTTAGTGTATCTGTAACCAGCAGCTGCTGTCACCACTGCTATCGGCCAAGAGAAACACATCCCAGACACTACCCCAACTAAAGCTACTGCGGTCCTATCAAGCTAGAAGTCCATTTCTGATTCAAACTATAAATCATTTCTTCAGTTTCACTCTAAATGCTGGCAGAACCTATTCATCCATCGTCTTACATTTGATTTAAAATCTAAATGTTGAAATTCAATGATGATATAATATTTTACGCCAAGATGGACATTCTTTACAGACTCTTGGTATAAAACACACACAACAGAATCAACTTATAAATGTTTCAAGCCATTCCTCTAGCGCCATCATTGGTTCCGATTTTCAATTTCTCCACTACTTTGGTTAATGACACTTCCTCTAAGCCTCACTTGTATTCTTCTAAGTAGAAAATGCTAGCACACTAACATGCACAAATGTATGATACCTGCTTAGCATTAGGGCTGGCCCGAATTATTCGAATATCCGAGTATTCGTTTCATAAATTAGTATTCAGAGCTCAATTCAGTATTCGGAATATTAGTTTTCTTTTGTTATTTTTTCAAAAAATATTTGTTTACTTTTTTTTTGCAAAAGCACCACAAACTGCAACATATTTTGTCAGCAAATAATGATTAGATACACAAGTTCTACAACAATTGTAAAATACACATTAGACTTTAATTTAAAAAATATTTTCAAATTATTTGAACTTTGACCTAGTTGGCCGCTAACCTTTCAATGCGCAACCAGTGATATCAGCTGTAGACTACGTGATGTTACCAGAGGGAGGCAAACTAAAGCGGCACGAAGCGCAGTAGGGAGAGAGAGATGGAGGAAGAATAGAGTATGTGTTCCTTCCTCTTAACTCTATAACACAACATTAGCACAATTTTGGAAGGAAAAGTAGCCTAATGCTTGGCGTAATGCAAACGTTAGCTTAGCTTAGCCGTTTGTTTACGTTCCTAATGCAGCGCTGCTATCGCCCAGCATCAACAGTGACTTGCTTGCATTATGGGAATACGTGGTCAATAATGGATATAATATGGACACAAAAGACCATCAATATAGGAGCTTTGTATGGATTTAGAAATCCCCGAAAAGATGCATGTTCCGGGATGATTTGATAAACTCCTGTACGGGTTACGATGGCACAGAGGACAGCTGATTTGGAACCGAACAACAGCTGTTCGCTTCCACGGGGAAAAAGTAAGAACTCCGACTTTATTACTGTTCGAAAGTTATTGAAGTATCAACAAACTACGCAGCTTATTGTCTCGGCTCACACACTCTGTTTCAGAGTGTACATTTGGATTATTAATGTTGGTTTTGATGGTGTGTTTTTTTAGAACGAGTACTCGAATATTCGAAGCCTGTAAAATGGTATTAGGGCCAGCCCTACTTAGCATCAGCCTACTAGTATTGTCAATGTGTTTATATTGCAATGCTAGTGTTACAAGTAGCATGGCAGTGCATATGTGGAATCTCACAGAGCTGCTAGTTTGGCTGAAGTCTCGTATTCTTTGTATTGTGTGGCTAGTTCGGATGTGATGCTAACAAACTAACATATGGAGTAATATGGGATGTTTAAAAAAAAAATCAAATCAATGAACAGCAATATTCCGATATTAACCGGGTGACGATCATATTCTGTTTTTTACTGCATTCTTCGGCATTTGCCACAGATTTGCCCTGGTTGACTGTCACTGTCACTCATATTCAAAGTCTCCAGCTTAAATATTAATGCAGTTTTGCAACATGAAACTGTCACTGGAGTGCCACAGGAGGACATGAAAGCTAAGACAGGAAAGCACTAACCTCATGAGGTCTGCGCTCACTCTGTCACCTGTCTTTCCATCGGTTCCCTGGAGGGGATTTGAATGTCTTGTTCTAAGGAGGGAGGAGAAATCACAAAAGTCTTCTAGTTAATAATTCAGTCACACTATTCCCCCCCAAGGACTCTTCCAAACAACAGACAGCTAGGTCATCTGTAATCTCTCTAGTTTTTCCTAACCACTTGTTCATTTCAGGTGCGGTTACTTACCTTGTGCTTTTTACACTTCATGGAGAAGTTCTCTTCAATGAGGACACAGTCTGTCAGAAGAACAGAAGAGAACGGGAGTTGAAGGTGCCACACTGATTCATTTGAAGGGTTCAACTGCCCACCAGTGCAAGTTAACCACACTTTACAACAGAGCTCTTAACAGGCCAATGCACAGGAACTCACACAAAGCATCAGTCGGTGGGAGCATTCAACACACAATTTAACCAGGTACAATGATAAAAGGTTGAGTCAGCCATTCTGGAAAATACATGTCAAAATCACTTTTTGTGTATATAAAAAAAAAAAATCTGTGAATATCTCCTCACAATCTGCTATCTGTTCGTACTGTGTGAGCGCTGAAAAAATGTCTGATGTAATTACACAGCCTAGGCTCTGCAAACTGGAATGTAAACAAGGGGTGTGTAATCAAAGAGGACCCGCTGTTGCTAGCAACATGCCTGTTTATAAAGCCTATGATCAATGGATTTTTGTTCATGTATACAGTGAACACACACATAGTATTGGCAGGTAGCGGATCTTGAGTAGACATTTACTCATTTTGATAAAAAGTGATTTTGACTATAAGTGTTCCCCAGAATTGTTGATTCCATCCTTTAGCAAATAGATCAGAACATAAACCTGGACATATTAACCACTTACAGCCATGAGGTTAGTGGGGAATTAATTGTGTGAACAGACCGTTTAAGATTACAGACAAGGTAAAAGTAGCTGTGTGTGTACGTTGCACCTTTAACGTGCACAGGGATAAAGAACTGCACTTTGTTCCCCTTGTGATGTGTATAGATAGAGGGCAGAGAGCAGCACCTACCTGACTCCAGAGCACACCTGTAGTGGTACTTGTTGGGGCAGCCTTTGAAGAAGCAGCCCAGGGAGGCACCGGGGTTCTGGCACGCTGAACACGTCTGGAAAACACAGCACATAAACCGTTCAATACACACACACACACATCGTTTATTTGTCCGCAATGCGCACGCAAGCATAATCATTCTTCGCACTATTCTGAAGGTTATTACAGAAGGATATGTTCATACGTTGATAATTGTTTGATTTATTTCATTTTCATTTCATATAACCTTTATTTATACTCCAGAGATCATAGAGGGGTGACTGACCATCATTTACAATGACGTTGAGTTGTGATACATTTTTTAATTAAAAACCATGCACAAAATGCATTTCTCAGACCTGTACATAGTATTTTTCGTGATGGCTGAATCAAATGTTTTCTCTGAAAATGTTAAACTGTAATATTGTGTAACAATGAAATAAAGATTTTAATTCTGGCTTTATCCAATATACATTCGTAGTTGTAATGTTTCTATTGTAAGTAATCAACTTGCAACTTGTCATGATGATATCTAGAGGTTAAAAATGTAACCTATTCACCTGCAGTGTCTCGGCTTAAAGGCTGAATTTATCCCTAACTTATATATGGTCTTGAAGTTAGCCAAGAGCCAAGGGAAACATAGATGTAGAACTCCTAATATGTCAATGATATGTATATCATTGACATATTAGGAGTTCTTCAGGGTCCCTATTCATCAATGTTGCATGGTGAAAATATTTGTATCCCCTCAAATGAGCTCACGCCTCAAAAGTATTTTGTTTATAGACCCTTTTCACTTTCTCATAACAGCGCAGGTGTTACTTTGAACATTAATGATGGCTCTGTCCTTTTCAAATGTCCCAGCATGCCATGACGTAACAGTAAAGAGCCTATGACGTCAACATGAGTAAGTCTACTGCAGCCCAGCTAGCAGCTAATACAGCATGAGATACTCACTATTACTCACACGTTATCCTTGGGATCATAAATGCTGTAAATGTCCTGGCTTTTTGCCAAATAGCCCTAGATCATAAGATACTCTGTATGGAACGCTGGCATTTTAGTCCGAGGGTACTGCATTGCTCTGTAAAAGAGTGGGGTTCGAACTGGAGCAATCAGGTAACAATTAATGAACAAATTAATATTGAAATTATTTTTGCAGCAGAAATATCCCTAAAAAGAAAGCTTTTTTCCCCTCAACATAACTCTTTAAATCACCAACCACAAAGCTCACATGACGACAAATTGACCGTTTCCATTACAACTTTGATTGAGGAAGACAAAGGTGCGGTTAAAAGCCGAGGGGACATTAGGTTAAGATATATGCATGTTTTCCAAAAAATTTATAACAAACCTTCACCCTTAAACAATTAAGGAGTTGAAAAGGTTTTCACTGGTGCAACAGGCAGCGCTCACACAGATGTAAGGCAGTAACACAGTGCTCAGCTTTTCAACAGCTGCTCCCTCTGAAGAGCCAAACCCTGAAGCATAAAATATTAGCCACATTGGGCAGACCACAATGTCTCAGTGTTTCTTGCCAGCACCAATCATTTCAAATATTGTTGTAACTGACATTACTGTCAGTTACTCTTGCTCTGATTTGATAACATACCTGAAACATATATAAGTATCCTCGAGGCCTAGAAAAACACCTAAATAAACAGGCACATATTAACGCATTATTTGCCTCAATGTTTGTTTGCTTTATTTCCATATCCATGTCACCTTTGTTTCCATGAGGTATTGTGAAAAACAACATATGTAAATTAATGGCTGTAAAAAGGTCCCAAATTATGCACTTTTTCATGGTTTTTCAACATAAATGGGTCCCTGGTGTATGTTGAGACTGTGTTCAAAAACCCCAGTCAAATGTATCTCCCGTATCATGTCATAAGGGGAGAAGTCACGCCCCCTCATTACCAACCTACCTTAGGACCACCTCCACCTGTGATAAGCACACCCCCAGATCCCCCTCAATCTAACTGGCAGTAAGATTCAGGGCCAATCAAAGAAGATTGGGCTTTTTGGGATGGCGGGTCTTAAAGAGACAGGCTCTAAAATGGAGCGTTTCCGACTGAGGCTGAGAAGAGGAGCTTCAGCAATGGAACTGTGAGAAACATAAAGGCTTTTTTTGGACACTACACCATGAAAACAGTTTCTAGTAGAATCCCAAATTAACATTTTGTACCTTAAAAATAGCATCATATGTGCCCTTTAATGTTTGCTTCATTTCTAGCTCCATCATATTGTGTAAACAACAGATTCACATTACAGGCTTAAACTTCTAGCATTTACCGTCTCCTGGGCCGCCTTCACAGCCTCCTCCAGTCCGTAGACCCGGCCCTTCACGAGGAACACGCCGGCCGACCAGACGGCGCAGTCTTCGTGGAGCCAGTATTCACAGGGCTCCAGAGGCAGCACGGGGGGGCTGTACCAGTCCTCCACGTCGGCAGTGCCTGCGTCGGACCGGGCCCTCTTAGCTGAAGGGCTGCCGGTTCCATCCAGGTTCCATTGCTGGCTCTGGGGCTGGGCTCCTCCAGGCCTGAGGGGCCGTGGAACCGCACGCTTCCTCCTCCCCCGGCCCCTAACACTGCACGCCGAAGAGTCAGAGTCGCTGTAGCCGTTGTCGTCTTCTTTGAGGCCCGACGTGCTGGCTGCTGTCTTGGTGCTGGGCCTGAAGCCCTCGGGGTAATAGGGGCCGTGGAGGTCCCCTAGGTCCATGGTGTTGGTGGCCCGCCCGCACAGGCAGCAGACCAGAGGACCCTGTTGCTGGCTGTGCGAGGACGGTCGGCCCAACTGCAGACAGGAAGTGGTGGGTACGGTGGCGGAGATGAAGCCACCGCCGGGTTGGGTCAGCTTCTTGTGCGGCGTCCTGACCTCCTGGGGGTAGTTGACCACAGAGCACAGAGACGGAGAAGTCTGCTTAAGCTCCAAGTGTATGAATGGAGAGAAAGCGTCTATCCTGAGCTCTCTTTTCTCCTCCTTGTGCTGGAGGTACCTCAGCCTGATCTCAGGCTCCTTGGGGGAGAACATGGAGGACAAAGGCTGGCTTGTGATGGATATCTTTTTCCTCCTCCTTTTCGGTTTGGGAGTGCTAGCCCCTGTCGTTTTGGGAGTGCTAGCCCCTGTCGTTTTGGGAGTGCTAGCCCCTGTCGTTTTGGGAGTGCTAGCCCCTGTCGTTTTGGGAGTGCTAGCCCCTTTCGTTTTGGGAGTGCTAGCCCCTGTCGTTTTGGGAGTGCTAGCCCCTGTCGTTTTGGGAGTGCTAGCCCCTTTCGTTTTGGGAGTGCTAGCCCCTTTCGTTTTGGGAGTGCTAGCCCCTTTCGTTTTGGGAGTGCTAGCCCCTGTCGTTTTGGGAGTGCTAGCCCCTGTCGTTTTGGGAGTGCTAGCCCCTTTCGACTTGGCAGTAGGAGAAGTTTTGCTACCTAGAACCTTGCCTTTGCCCGGGCTTTTCTTTGGAGATTGTGGAGGTGGTATTGGTGGTGGCGGCGGCGGCGGGAGGAGATTTTGCATGAATTTCCACTGAGTCCTTTGAGTTTTTATGCACAGCAGACCGGGGGCTTTTTGGAGATGTCGTGCCGTTGTGCGTCTTTTTAGAATGATTGATTTCAATATCAGAGGTAGAGTCTTTGCAACTGTCAGTGTTATTATTATTATTAGTTTGAGCCCTTTTCATTGGACTTGCTGCTTTTTGTTTTACTGATTTCACCGAGGGAGACGCTTTCACTTTGCCTTTCTTTTGTGCTACTCCAGGCGGGGCGTCGTTCGACTTAAGACTGGCTAACTTGGAATCACTAGCTTTTGATTTGGGAGTGTTTGCCTTCTTATTGGTGCGTATGCAGCCTGAAAATTTATACCTGCCTGAATTTATGTTCATAACTATGGCCTCTAAGCGCGTCCCTCTTCCTAAACGCATGGGCAGCTTCTTTACTTTCAAAGTTCTCTCCGATTCCTTTGCATTGCCGTTCATGTGGGCAACGACAGGCTTGGGTTTGATTTGGGAAACTTCTGAAACACAATCATCATCTGTCAAGTCAATCAAAGGCTCCAACAGTGCCTTGCGTCTACGGACGGGCCGCTTATTTTCACAGCTAGAGTCCGACCTGGTGGTGCCATCTGTGATGTCAGAGCTAAGCTGAATGGCCCCAGCTGTACTTGAAGCATTCCACGCGACCTCATTGGCTGTCTCTAGATGAACGGTGTCTGCGCTTGGTGAGCTGCAGGCCTGTGGCAATATGAACACATCCTCAACATTGTCCGGTGAGGGAGCTGAGGGCGACACAGGCTCCTCCAGAGGACTGAGGTACTCCTTGTCGGGTGAAGGTGGGTCCCTAGCAACCAGGCTGTCCAGGGCTAGCAACGGGTCGGGTTTATGTATCACGGGAAAGACCACCCTCTCCTCCTCCATGATGGTGGGGCTAAGCGTTTCCACTACTACTGAACTAGACCAGCTGTCACCTTGACCGTTCTCAAAAACGCTACTACTGTTTTCCATAGAGAAGCTTGGTTCAGCTTCCATTTCTACATGCGTGACAATATCGCCTTCGCTCAAAATGACTCCACCATTGGCCGCCTGTGTTAGACAAACTCCCCCATGGTAGTCCGGTCCCATTTGAGCCCCAGACAACGCCTGAAATAGTTCCATCCGCGTGGCGAGGTCCACGGGCCCCTGAGCCTCTTCCACGTAATGCTGGTTAAGTGCGTAAGCTCCGGTCTCCACTAGCCCTTTATCTAAGTCTGTGTGGAGGGGCAATAGGCTGACTGGTGTAACACTGTATATGGAGTCTTGAGCGGAGAAGACATGAGACCGGCTCACGTAGGACAGGGTGACTGTGGTGCGGGAGAAGGCATTGTCCGGTTGAACTTGGTCCCCCGGTTGGAGTGTGATGTCCGAGGAGCCCGTCTCTATGAAGGGTAAAGTGGGGTCACCGGTACCCGTGCCGGGGTACCAGCCGGGGCTCTTGACCAATCGCAGGGCCTCGAGGGAGGCAGGGTTGAGGACGCATTCCTCTCCGCTCCCGGTCAGGTCGATAACAGTGGAGGTTGACAGGTCCTGAGGCTGTAGATCGTCCAAGCTCCCAGGTGGCTGCTCCATAACAACTGCAGTGGACGGAGAAGGAGAAAAGAAAGTGGTGTAACTAAAAAAATTATTAAAATAAAATAAAAGTACACTTTGTATTTGTTTATTCTTTTTGCAAAGTTGAATTGAATTCTTGTACACTTAGTTTTTATTTCTATATTTTTCTTTGTTGGGAGGTTTAATTAATGTTTGTTCCTTTTTTTTAAAACTTAGGCCTACCTTTTATTTCTCCTTTTGAAAAGTTTTATTAAATTCCTTAATTTGTGTACAATTGTAACTTGACAGGGGAGTTTAATTTGTGTTAGTCAACAACTCTTTATGTGATCAGAGTAGACAAACTGAGAACAGTGGTTTTCTTCCATGAACTCGAGGTCATAGTTTAACTAAATTCACCACTAAGCTACACATCACTTTGCTGCTGTGTTATTTATTCAGTTTGTTTGCTTTTTCATTTTGTTTTAACACGTCAGGGACACAACTGAAACCACACAAAATCCCTTCCAGTTAAAGCCATAACGTTGACATTAGCTAGGAAACTTTCGTGGGCTAACATTTTATTGAGATCGGAGAACATAACAGGACACAGGGGTGAAGTGACAGAGTACGTGTTGGCAACATTCACAATTATCTTAATGTTACTGTATTTTTCTCGTATCCAGTTGTTGGGTTCAGCCGGTTGTGTCTGTGAACACAGCTGACTTTTCGCCACCAACGTTGACAGGTCAGGGCTGCTAACGTCAGTTAGCTAGCTTAGCCACAGCTAACGTTAGCGCGCGAGGCCCGGCTTAGCTCCGGTAACCTACCCGTAAGCGGAACTGCGCTAAATATTTGGCTGCTTTAAGGATATTTTTTATTTTAGCCACAAAGTCACGCGCTACATGACGTGATTTTACAACTTTTACTATTCGACGGCGACCACTCCTCATATCGTCTATGTTTACTCACTGAATTTACCAATTTTTTCGTCAAAATGACAACTTTAAAAGCGGGGTGGTCCACATCGTTCGTTACTGCACACTGTAGCTGACAGCAACTTTGTTGCGGGCACAACGGCCAAACATATTTAAAAAAATAAATAAATCTAGTTTTAAAAGCTGCTGTGTTGTATAATATCAATTCCGAATTTAGGAGTGGACTTAATGGCGCAAATGAGTATAAATACCATTGAATTAGAATTGAAAATTCAACTACAAATCAAGGTAATATTAGATTGCGGATTTCGTTTCATGGAGTTTTGCAACACGTTCTCTCAATGTAACTAAACGGTAGCCAGCCGGGGCAAGGCCCGGCTGGCTGAAACAAAGACAGCGGAGGTAATGCGCTGCGTTGCGGGTCTAAACTTACCCGGACTGGAGAGATCACAGCGTTTTAAAACGTCCAGTTAACAGATCGCCCCACCCGGCATCTCTCTCAAAAAGCCATCCACTCTCAAGAGTCACAATATATCACTACAATAGAGAGACAGCCCCAAATTTAATTAAGATCTACACACTTTCCAGGGACACATTATTCTGTTAGCAGCAGCGTCAAGTTGTTTCGATTATAATCTCAAACTTCCGGATGCCGCTTTCACAATAAAATATTCAGTGACTCATTTCGGAGTTTTTCTTCGTTTTATTAGAAATAATACGAATGAAAAGTGTAATCAAACCATGGGTAGAAATTACTAAACACATACAATTCCTTTAAATATTGGAGGAAAGTAAGCCCAATGTTCAGTTCGATTAGGAACTGATCCAACTGTTGCACGTGGGCATAAAAGGTCAGCCAAACCGGGTTGACACCGTGACCCTTGTCTTTTCTTGTTTCGGACATAACCAGTGGGCATTACTTTCAGGTGTGTGCTGTCTAACTCTGGGTGGATGACAAGTAAAAAACGAGCAGCAGTTGGACAGAGGCCTTATGGGAGCAAAGGTTCCAACCAACCCTTAGGAAATAAATCCTTTTTTCTTTACAAAACACTCTAAACTCAAAATCTACTCAGCCTACTAGTTTATTATTCCCCACCTCGAGTTTATAACTTTATGACATGGTTTTCATCTGTGGATTAAGTTAGTTTAGTTGTCATGTAGACAGATTGTGAAACACATGATTAAAAGCTATACTATCTACGGAGAAAAACAATTAGGCTAAGTGCACCTTTCATTGAGTTTAGTCAAACTACTAATTGGAGGAATAATCATATGTTTAAGCTTAGCCATGATGAGGCCTATTGCGATTAAATCCTACACTCCCGATTCTGATCTGCTTTCACTCACACCTGTGGTTAATTGCATCACCACTTTGTAGACAGACAGGAAACGTGCCAGAAACGAACGTAAAAAGGCGTGCCAGAAACTTTGTGCATTGATAGGTCATTGAGTTCTGACACACACACACACACACACACACACACACACACACACACACACACACACACACACACACACACAAGGAGTGTTTGCTCATTGTTATTCAAGCTCTGGAAGAAAATATATTTGAATTGTCCTATGAAAAGCAGTGTGTGTGTCAAAGGTGAAGTCTGCAATTCTCTAGAGCGCTTGTTGGTCAAAATCAGTGTCTGCTCACCAACTCCTACCTGTATTGTGTGTGTGTGTGTGTGTGTGTGTGTGTGTGTGCGCGCGCTGAAAATAATTCCAGCGTTAATACACAGTCTAGGCTCTGTAAACAGGCATGTTACTAGCTACGGTGGGCCCCCATTGTTTACGTTCCAGTTTACAGAGATTAGTCTGTGTGTATTTATTAAAACCTGATTTTTTTTTCAGCGCAAACACAGTACAGACAGGAAGCGTGTGGGGATGTTCACTGAAAGTGATTTTCACTACACGTATTTTCCAGAATCGCTGACTCCACCTTTAATTCAATTAATTCCACTTGGGCTTGTGCTACTGTCACATGTTTGTTTAAAATGTCTATTATGAAGAGAATCAATGGGGGTCAATGTTTCTGTTTCCCATCTAGGCTAATAGAAAACAAATGTTCACCTCTAGTGTTTTTTAACTCTAGGAGATGTTTATGACTGAACGGACTCGTGCTGACCACAATGCCATACGATGTAATATTATCTGGCTGTAAACTTTGTTTTTCCAGCTCTGGATATGAGCCTAACTTAATAGAAATTAAATGTTATGCTGTTGCAATAAATAAACTAGATTGTGATATCCCTACAGTGATCTTTTACTGACAATAAGGCTTCACAACATGACCGGTATTCATTTCACAAGTATGAGATACATATGGAGAAGCAGCATAGCCAAATCGTAGTAAACCTTCAAAATGCTTTCAAGACTTTGCAGTTTGTGTCAAAGTGAAGAAGTTAAATGTCTGCTGGATGGAATATCCAAAGAACCCACTGTTTCCGTCTATGATAGCTGGAGTGACCGCAATGACAATGAGACGACACTAAAGTGGCAATGCTCACATGGAATGCAGTCAACCAATGTAACAAGTATGAATTTACTGTAAGCTAAACAAAATAAAAAATGAATATCAAAACAGTCACACAACAAAAAGGGTGCAAAAATATTTATTGCTAATAAACCTGTAGTCAGTTGGTGTATATTTGCTTTTATATTTACAATAATAGAGTACAGAGGAATGGGAATGTGAAAGAAAAAATCCCAACCATTTCAATAAATACAAAGGGACTGCCACTGAACAAGACTACAAACATAAACCAACCAACGACTCCTATACAGCTGGACCAATGATTGCAGCGAGAGAAAAAAACAAAAAAAACTATATAAATGTTCATATATATATATATTTAAATTATGATCAGTGAATCCCATCCATATTGCATTCAGCTGTCGCCTCTCCCACGGGGGTATCTCAGATGGATCCAAGGATTGCAGAGAACATGGGTGATGTTAGTTTTAGAAGGCTGGTGATGGAGCAACATGGCAGGTATAGGTTTATTCTAATGCAGACTTTATACGCTTTTGTTCCGTAGCTTGTATACAGAGCAACACTTTCCATTCTGTGCTGGAATGATCATTGGAGCGGTGGGAACGTTAACGTGCACACACCTTGACTCATTCCTATAGGTTTATGTTTACGAAAAGCATTGCTCACTCATCAATATGTAGTGTAGCCGTTTAAACATCACATTTTATGCCTTTGGCTAGCAACAGTCTAGGGAGTTAAAACAGTAGCTTACACAGTCATAGTTTTTAGTGTATGCAGGACAGAAGCTCAATTAAAAACAGTATTTACAGTAAGACATGGCAGCAAACAAACAAAAAATACAAAAAGAGAAATGTCACAGTTATAACTGAAGTGCATGGAATGCAAAAATCTAGACATGAAATTCAAACTTCATACCATGTTTTTTTTTATAATAATAATATAAGATCTGTGTTTTGTGACCAGTGTGTAGTGTAACTAAATAAGTCATTACAGAGCTAAAATATAGTGGGCTTTCTAAACATGCAGCAAGGTTTGTAGGCCGGTCAGAACTCCTTAGTGTCTTTATTTTCAAACAGGTGGAGCCTCTGCTCGGCCGTCAGCCCTTCCTTTAGACTCTGCAAAGACAGAAAAACACATGTTAATAATGACTTTCATCAATGGAATATTTTCAACGCCAAGATGTTCCTGAGCAGGCAGTGATTATTTCCTTTGTTAGTGTAAATCTGTTGTCACCCACTGATTAATCTGATAGAAAATCCCACACACCACATTATAGGTTTCCAGATTAGTAACACAGAACTGAATGCAAAATAAATAATACTCTTTAGTAAATAATTAAAACAGTCTGTTAAAAAAAAACGTGTAAAAAATACATGTAAGAAATGTATTTTACTATTCTATTTATCTTTAACAAACTAATTTTAGTTTTAAGGATATTAGTTTTCCAATTATTGGCACAAGTTTATCCATCTATCTATCAAGCATATTTCCAGTTTACCACATGCTTATGTAATATTTGGAAAATGTATGATTCTATGTGTATGCAGAGCAGTAATTAGTCAGAGAGTGGGAGTGTGTGCGTTTCATGGCAAATAGTAGATGGTGCATGGGGGAAATAGGTAACAGATAAAGAAGTGCTGAGGCAACAAGAAAAGTTAGCTAAAAATACTATGTAAAAGTTTAAATTATTAATGAATGAAACATTTGAAGCTTTACATTTCTTTTTAAACTATTGAACTCAGAAAGAGTAATATCTATTGATGTATTCAGTTATATATCCGACTCATTGGATAATCTTTTCGCTCACAAACACTATGACCAGTAAATATTAAAACCCCCAGTGATATCTCAGACACTCGACAATTGTTCTTCCCCATCATGCGCCTGTGCAGAGGAACATTTGTGGATATCAATGTGCAGTAGTGAGTGACTGAGATCTTATGCGTGCTTTAGCGGTGCAGGACAGGAGGGTGAGCTTAAAGCACCCGTGGGTGCATCTAGATTGATTTACCTAAAAGGAGAAGGGGTAGGAGGCCTACACGTCCTCAGCAGCCCTAACTGTCCCAGGGCATGTCACGATTCACAGACTGAGGACACAAGGGGGAAAACACACCAGCAAAGTGTGTGTTAGACTAACTGTGCTGTTTCACTTGCATCACAAACCCAAAGACCGCACTGTTTAGAGTCTCAAAATGGATTCATTAAAAAGGCAGCCCAGCAGGAACACTGCCAGTGATGACACAAACCAGTGGCCATGCAATGCTGCATGCAACCATGCATGTGACCAGTAGATGGCAGTAAGTCACTTTCACATATGTATGGTGGGAGAGCTCAAGTGTCATAACTGCTCTGTCAGTTCCTGATCTATTGCTGCTTATGTCAAAATCTGTGAATCAGATGAATGAAAAATCCAGAATTAAAGGTGTCAAGGTGTAAAATTCAGTGGTTCTGGAGAAAGCTTGTTGTCAAAATCACTTTGTCAATATCAATGAATATCTTCTCACGATCTGCTACTTGGCGTGCACTGGAAAGAAATCCAGTGTTAAAACTAGGGGTGGGAATCTCTTAGCACCTCACGATTCGATTCCAATTCAGAGGTCAACGAATCGATTCAAAATCGATTTTCAATGCATCTCAAAGCAAAACATTTTTTATGTACATACCCATGTGTGATTTTCAAAAATATATTTATATACACATCTGAGTTTGCTACTCAGAGTTTGCTAATCACTTCCTACTTTTGTGATGTTAATTAAAGACAATCAACAGATGAATTACCTTCTCTAATATTGTATTAGAGAAAAAGCTTTTCTTGTCACAAATATGACTTTCTATGAACAGTGCAATAATCAATGCAGCTTGCATTTCTACACAATATGGAAGTGTGTAAAAACTAAACCGATTCAGTTTTATTTTATTTCTAATCTCATAAATCATGTTTCTATAGGATTTCTATTCTATTGTTTATTATTTTCTATGTCATTTCAACACATTGTACAAAAGGTATGGCTTGGAATTCAGCTCTCATACAAAAACGTAAACAGAGATAAAGCTGGTGCTGTTCATGGGTTTGCTGCTCTCAGCCCTTTTGTAGCCATGTTTGTAAACAACTCGCACATGTGTGGTGTGCATGCGCAATGGCGCAGGAAGTACTAGTATTTACAAAAGAAAGAAAGAAAGAAAGAAATATATATATATATATATATATATATATATATATATAAAAAACGATTATTAACTTATCTGAATCGATTCAGAATTGTCCGAGAGACAATCGCGATGCATCGGAGAATCGATAATTTTTCCAGACCCTAGTTAAAACACAGCCTAGGCTCTGTAAACAGGCATGTTGCTGGCTGCGGTGGGCCAAATCTGTTTACATAACAGTTTTTACAGAGCCTAGCCTGTGTATAAACACAAGCTTTTTCCCAACGCACACACAGTACGGATCATGAGGAGATATTTGCTGATTTTGACACCATGCGTTCTCCAGAATCAATGTATTCACCTTTAATGAAGGTGGGATGAAGGATCCATACGACTCCTAACAGGCCACTTTAAACTCACCTTTGACCTCATGGTGCGTTCAGAGCGCTTGGCTGCAGCAGCGGCCATCTTCAGGATGTCAGGGTTGCTTTTGGACTTCATGATATCTACGAGGGAAAAGGTAACAGAGTTTAAATAAAAAAATAGATGGTAAAAAATAGCGGGGTTTGATTTCTTCGTTGTACTGAATGCCAATTGAGTTGACACAATGGGCCTCATGCAGGTTCACTTGACGTTTACGCTTTCCACTAGAAATTATGAATATGGGTAAAAAACTTAAACTCTAATTTTTTTTTTAACTTTTATTTATTTTTTACATATGGACAAAAAAAACAGAATAAGTAAACGCATACAATACATACACAACACCCAACCCCCTCTCCCCTCCCCCTCCCTTACATAAACAGACAAGGAATACAGAAAAATGTTTCCCTCAGCCAGGTATCAAACTGGGGGGCCAAGTCGGACTTCCACAGCCTCAGGATACATCTTTTGGCAATAACCATGCCATACACCATGATTATGCGTGCATTGTGGTCCAATTTTTCCAGGGCTGTGGAATGTCCGAACAGGGCGGTTTCCGGATCAGGAGTTAAAGACACATTTAAAACATTAAAATACCATTGAAATACAAGACACCAAAAGTTGTAAAGATTTGGGCATTCCCAAATGGTGAGCAAGTGTACCCTCGGCAATCTTACATCTGTTACATAAAGGCGAAAGATCTGGGAAAATGTTATGCAGTTTAACCTTAGAATAATGCAATCTAAGTGTGACCTTAAATTGAATTAACTGAAGCCTCAAGTTTATAGAGCAGGATTTTATGCTTTTTAGCGCTCCCTCCCAGACATTGTCAGCTATTCCAATGTTTAAGTCTTTTTCCCAGGCTTGCTTTATTTTTAAAGTAGATTTGTCCTGCCGGTCTAAAAATATTCCCACAAAAGATGAAATCAGGTTTTTAGCTTCTGGTGAGCCCAGTAAAATTTTGGACAATGAGTCATCTGCGGGCAGGGATTCAAAGGATGGTATATTCTGTCTGACATAATTCCTTAACTGTAGATACCTGAAGAATTGAGCTTTTGACAGTGAAAACTTTGATACTAGCTGATCAAATGAAGCAAAGTGACCATTTATATAAAGGTCCTCAACTGTTACTATTCCTTTCCGACTCCAATCTCTGAATGCTGAATCTGTGAACGATGAGGGGAAGGCATGGTTTTGCCAGATTGGGGCATGTATGGTCGTGCTCGATAGTTCACAGGCCTTCCTAATTGGGTTCCAAATTCTCTGACTGTTGGACAAGGTAAAGTGGTCTCCTCTAAAGGAGGCAGGCGGTCTGGGAGAAGAGAAAAGGAGGGCAGTGAGAGAAGTTTTTGGGGCCAGGCTTTTTTCAATGGCCAACCAGGGGGGCAGATCAGGTCTAATGCCTTTTTCATATGTAAATTGCCTATACACCATCACTCTAGCATTGGCAGCCCAGTAATAATGTAAAAAACATGGTAGATCCATTCCGCCATGCTCCCTGGGTTTCTGAAGATGGGCTTTTGAGATCCTATGTGCTTTATATCCCCAAATGAAAGGCATTATAATAGAATCAATCAACTTAAAGTAAGATTTAGGAATATAAATTGGCACATTCTGAAACAGATACAGAAATCTCGGCAGGGAGACCATCTTTACTGTGTTCACACGGCCAATAAGGGAGATTGGTAGTGTTCTCCATTTCTCTATGTTCTCATTTAGTTTGTTCAATCTTTCCGTAAAATTTAACTTAAAAAGTGTCTTTGGGTTTTTAGATAATTTAATGCCCAGGTACTTTATACTGACCAGATTTGTTTTAAACAGCGTATTGGCTAGAAATGTTGGGTCCAGACCTGCTGTTAAAGACAAAAGTTCCCTTTTTTGCCAGTTTATGGTATAACCCGAGACGTCGCCAAAAGAATTAATTAGCTGGAGCAGGTGGGGGATGGAATTCTCGGCTACAAAGAGGGCGATGTCATCTGCATACAGAGAGATCTTATGGTCCATCCCACCTAGTGATATTGGCTTTATAAGTGTGTGCCCTCTTATGCTAATAGCCAGGGGCTCGATGGCCAACGCAAAGAGGATCGGCGAGAGGGGGCAACCCTGGCGCGTGCCCCTCTGAAGGGCAAAGGGTGTGGATCTTTCCTGGTTTGTTAGAATGGAGGCGGTGGGATGGGCATATATTAAACGCACCCAGGAAATGAAAGAGGCCCCAAGAACAAACTCCTCCAGCACCTTGAGCAAGTACCCCCATTCAACCTGGTCGAAAGCCTTTTCCGCGTCCAGACACAGAACTGCTTGTTTGGAAGAGCTGTCGAATTTGTTATACATAATATTTAGGACTCTCCTAACATTAAAAAATTAAAACCTATTGGGGATGAACCCGGTCTGATCTGTGTGAATAATGGATTATATAGATTTGTTTAGTCTATTTGCCAGAATTTTTGTAAACATTTTGAAATCCAAGTTAGGCATGGAAATTGGTCTGTCTTGTTTTAACAAGAGAGAGATGTTTGCGTTATACAGTGTTGGTGGGAGCCTATTCGCTTCGGCTGAGTGGGAGAACATTCTATGCAGGATCGGGGTTACTTGGTCAGCAAACTTCTAATAAAATTCGACTACGAAGCCATCTGGCCCAGGGCTCTTGCCGTTATGCAGCGATTTGATAGCGTCCGTGATTTCTGCAGGGGAAAATTCAGAGTTTACGGCCTCGCGGGAGGCGCTGTCTAGTTTTGGTATGTCTAGCTTTTTTAACCATGCGTCAATATCACCATTAGCTTTGGATTTATACAGCTCCTGATAATACTCCTTAAAGCGTTTATTTATCTGTTTCGGGTCAGTTAAAGCCACACCTCTACTACATTTTATTGTATGTATGGATCTGCTGGCTTGTTGCCCTCTGAGCTGGCGGGCTAGCAAAGTATGTGGTTTATCGCCTAATTCAAAATAATGTTGCTTAAGTCTGAGAAGCTGATCACTCACTTGACTCGATAAAATAGTGTTATACTCGTATTTAAGACTAAGAATATTTTGCAGAGTTTGGGGGTCATTTGTGCCTCTGTATACTGTCTCCAGCGAGGTGAGCTCCAAGTCAATATCTTTCAAACGTTTTTCTCTAGATTTCTTTAAATACCCGTCATAGGAAATTATATAACCTCTCATGACCACTTTAAAAGTTTCCCACAAGGTGCAGTCAGACACATCCGAGGTATCGTTGGTCTCTAAATATTCAGTGATTTTTCCTGACATGTATTTACAAAAAATTCTGTTGTTGAGCAGAGAAGGGCGTAGACGCCAATTAGCTCGCTGTTTGGATCTCCCAAAGTCAAGAATAATGGCCACTGGGGCATGATCCAAGACCAGAATGTTGTGATATTTGGTGTCTATTACGTTGGGTATGAGTCTTGAGTCTAATAAAAAATAATCAATACGAGAATACGAATTGTGCATTTTGGAAAAAAAGGGGTAGTCTCCGTCTGTGGGGTTCTGTATTCTCCAGATGTCAACTAAATGAATAGTTGAAATCAAGTTTTTCAGAACTGTAGATGAGTTAGACGGGTAGCTTGTTTTCTTTGATGACCTGTCCATATGCCAATCAAGGATTACATTGTGGTCCCCTGCAGCAATCACATTCGTGCCCAGAAGGTCGGGTAACATATCAAAGGTTTTACGGAAAAAGGTAGCGTCATCAATATTTGGGCCATAAATGTTAAGAAGTGTTACATGAAAGGTACCCAGTTAGTATAAGAAAACGACCATTCGGGTCAGTTACTGTAGAGATATGTCTGAAATCTATGTTTTTCTTAATAATTATTGCCACACCGCGGGCTTTGCTAGAAAAAGTGGATTGAAATATCTGTCCTGCCCATTTGCAGCACAGCCGGTTCTGCTCTGATGGTCTAATGTGAGTTTCTTGGAGGAACACAATGTCGGCAAATAGAGATTTAAGATGGGAGAAAACCTTTGCTCGTTTAATTGGATGGCCCATGCCTCGCACGTTTCAGCTCACCATGGTAACCCCCCCTGCTTGTATCATCACCCCCGGATATCATACAAAGTTATACGCCAAAATACACATGCAGTGACACAGTAGTTTGCCCCAAACAAAAAGACAGTTAAACCACTAGAACAAAAACACATACAGCCCTCCCACCCTCCCCACTTTCCCAAACAAAGTGAGGGAAAATACCCATCCCCCCACCCCCCAAACCCAATGTCCACATCCCCAAACGACGAAGACAGCAGGCTGAATGTAGATTTAAACTTCCGTTGCATCTTGACAGAAAAAGAAAACGCTATCCTCTCTTCATGCAGAGAGGTTCCAAGCGTTCAAACAGAGCACCGTGGGTGCATATAAAACACAAATGAACACCACAATTGAGAAAAGTCACATATTTAGGCACTGTTTGCCTACCACATCCAGCCAATAAGCGAGCCCGACGAGAAAGAGAGGAAAAAATAAATAAAATAAAAAGGGGCATGGAACATACAGAGGATCAGTGCTCAGCCACCGGGCGATGAGCAAAAACCTCAGCAGCCCGCAAAGGACACCTTTGGACACCAAGATCCCAATTCACCAGATGTGGGACAAATACTACGTTTGTACGTTAAAAAACACTATCTTTAGATTGGCGCACAGCAGTTAAGTTACTGTTAAACAAATAGAGCATTAAGGCTGCTGCTTCACAACAAAAGCATTTCACTGGCTTCACAATGGCATTTCACTGGACAAACATGAGTTGGCTTTTATTTTGAAGCAACAGGAGAGTAAACGCTGAAGACGGCAGCACCTTAACAGAACCCACTGAGCCCAGCAGCTTGACACAGACAAACGGAGACACACATACGCACATATACACAGACAAACGGAGAAACGCACACTCACACACAAATGGAGACTGCCGTCTCAACACAGCTATCTGATAAATGCCAGATTATAAAACACGCATTTAAAAGGGGGGGCTCACTGTCAATGACAATGCGGGACAACGTCTCAATTTGTGGTACGTACAAAGCGGAACATCTGGTCACCCTAGATGGAGTAGCCTAGATAAATGTTTAAAAAACAAAAACAACAACAACACCCCACACACGTCAACTGGGAAAATATTCTTTAAGTGGCCAATATCTAGGGTAAAGTCTGTTTTTACCTTACAGGATGAGAGAGTTCAGTAGTCTGAAAATCCTCAGCGAGCAGAAAATTGCAAGTCGTAAAAAGCCTGGGCCTCTTTGGGGCAGTCAAAGAATCTCCTCTCTCCGCCGTGGTCCACACGCAGACGGGCAGGAAACAGAAGGGAAAACCCGACTTTCTTTTCGTATAGGCAGCGTTTCACAACGGCAAAGGACACCATCTTCTTAGCGATCATGGCGGTCATGTCGGGGGAAAAAGTAAACATTCTGTCCATGGTACCTGAGCTGCTGTGCATCCCTCTCTCGTCTTAGAACACACTCCTTATGGCTGAAGTAGTGAAACCGGACGATAAAGACTCTAGGTCTGGACTCCCTGCCTTCCTCCACCGAGCGTGCTGGGCCAATGCAGTGAGCTCTATCCAGCACCGACAGGGATAAGAAACCTGCGCCCAGGACCTCGTTGAAAAAGGTAGCCATGAACTTTACTGGGTCTGCTCCCTCGGTCTTCTCCGGGATTCCAATCACGCGTAGATTATTGCGACGTGACCGTGATTCCAAATCTTCGGTTTTAGCCATCAGCTCTGTATTCTCAGACTGCAAACGCGCACATGTCTGCTCGAGGGCGGTGATCCGGTCGCTGTGGTCCGACAGTGCTGTCTCCATGGCAGTTACCTTCAGGTTGAGCGAGTCGGTGGTCGACTTGACGGCATCTAAGGCAGCAGAAATGGGCCTCAGGGCTTCACTCACTACCATTTTCATGGCTGTAGTAATGGTTGTTGTTAGTTCGGATAGCAGCACGACGCGTAGCTTGTCTAGATCAGGCGGCAGGGAGTCGACTCCGCCATGACAGTGCGACCTCATGGCTGCCTCTTTCTCCGGCAAATTCTGCCCTTTTTCCTTCTGCGGCCCATCATCACCAAATAATAACAAAATCAATAACAAAGCAAAAAAAACGGCTTTCAAGTAGTGTGTGGTGTTATGGTATATAAAAAACGCCTGGGAGCCTCGGCGCTACACGTTCTTCTTCTTCACATGCTCTTAAACTCTCAATTTCAGTGAAGTCTGTTTGTAATATTACTTTTTGCGTTGTGGACCAACATAGCTTTTACACATTTCACTGTGAGACTGATGTTCATTCTTAACTGGCAGATATGAGTGATTTTAGAGAGCTTGTCAAATTCGCTCAACTCATAGTAGACACAAGTGAAATTCTCAGGTGGTCCACACCTGTCAGACAAGTGCTGTTCAGAAACCTGTTTGACTTAACCATTACAACGCCTCAGTGCCCTGTGCTTAAGGGTTAACAGGCTATGTACTGCAATGTCCACAGTTTGAATTCCCAGGACCTTTGTTACATGCTTTCTCCCTCATTTCCTGTCATCTCTACACTATCGCTACATAATGAAGTTTTAATTTAATAATGAAAGTAATAAAACACAAAACTGTTCTTGCTTAAAGGTGCACTATGCAGTTTCAATTTTCATTTGTTTACATTTGCAGAGCCTGCAGTTAATTTACAAATCATATTTTCTCTGCATGTCATTTTAGTTTTGAATAATTCTATCATCATCATAAATCAAGACAAACTTATTTTGAGTTACCTGGAACCAAATGTAAGACCAACATATGTTTTTTTCTTTAAACTGTGGGGCCCCTGATGATGTAAACAACAACAACAGTGAAACAGTTACTTTTCAGGAAGCTTTCTATCTTTCAACAGTGTTCCAGGGATCCAATTTTACCCTGGGGAAAGTTTGTTTATTCAGTTATAAGAATACAAATTAGAAAAGGTTCCCTTCTCTGACACACCCAAAGTAACATTGTGTTGGTATTCCTTCCTACCATATCCTCCTTTCTCCAACTCTTCCAGCGACGGCTCCCCCAGAGCTTCGTGAGCCAGCTGCAGCTGGTCTCTGAGCCGGCCCAGATCCCGCTCGGCTTTGGCCCTGACGATGCTCAGCTCCGTGTAGATGTCCTTGTACTTATCTGTTGCATACTTCTTGTCCTGGAAAACACAAACATTGTTTGGCAGTTCAGATACAGGACAGGAATGCAATGCAGGTCCCCAGTTAAAAGGACGTTGTAATGCTAGCTCGACAGAGAGGGAGAAAACAACGCACTCTTTGGGCAGATTGGAGTTCGTCTTTTAGGGAGTTGATTTCCTGCTTCAGGTACTGGACCTCTGACTCCTTCACCCTCAGCATCACCTACATTCAAATGACAAAAGAGGATAAAAATATGTTGATAAAGTGATAGATTTTTTACTTTTTAAAAAGGTCAAAATCAGAGAAGATCTCCTCACTGGATTTTATTTCAGCGCGCGCACAGTACGGACATGTTGAGGACTGGAGGAGATATTCACTGATTTTTTTATTTGTTTATTTAACAAGCATTCTCCAGAATCACTGACTTGGGGCGGCAGTAGCTCAGTCTGTGTGGACTTGGGCTAAAGACCAGAGGGTCACTGGTTCAAGTCCAGCACGGACCAATATTGGAGTGTGGACTGGTAGTTGGAGAGGTGCCAGTTCACCTCCTGGGCACTGCCGAGGTGCCCTTGAGCAAGGCACCAAACCCCTAAAATTGCTCAGAGCGCCGTCTCTGTGAGACTGGTCGCATCTCTCCATCAATGCATGTGCATGTATAAATGGGTCCTGATTGCATGTCTGTATTTCGGGCCTCTGTGTGTGTAATATGTGTAAAAGTGTGCAGGATTGCAAGGCACATTGCTTTGTTTATAGCGTTGTTTTGCTTGAACATTACCTCTAACTCGTAGAGCTCTTTGCCCTGTATTGTGTTTGAGTCTCCAACTCCGTCCTCCGATGTCATTGAACGCATCTTGGTGATTTCCGCTGCCAGACGATTGTTCAGCTCCTAATAAATGAGACAAACACGAAGCATAGAGCAGTTTTTGAGGATGGCAGGTATGCTTCCAAACGTCTCCAAACAGTGTCCCTGAGTAAATCTGTGTATATACACAGGCGTGTTGTGTGTGTGTTACAGTGTGTATTGTACCTGGTTGTGTGCGTTGAGCTCCTGGTTCTCTCTCTGACACTGCCTGAGGGCCTGCCTCTCGGCCTCCAGTGCCTGGGCCAGGTGGGCGTTCTCCAGACACTTCTGTGAATACTGCTCCGATAACACCTCGATCTCCCGCTGGAACGAACACAGCTCCTCCCTGAAACATAACAATGACGCGCTGAGAGAGGAGAACTGACGCCAACAGTTTGGGTTCAGGACTGAAAGACTCCAAACCAAATTCACTTTTTATTTTACCAGGGCGATTTTGCCCCTGTGAAATATGTTTTGGGGCATTTGGGATAATTTCTCTAGGGCCCCAAGCCCTCACTAACTCCCCTCCCTAGTGCAAACACAGCCTGATGTTCAGGAGCTGCTTTAGTTAATCAGTCAATCTTTACCGTCCTGACAGATTTGTGTCTAGAGCAGATGTTGTTGAGGTGTAATGAGGATCAGATGTTGGGTGACAGACAGGTGCTGTGTTTTAGGTGGATACATGAGAGCCAGTGATTGGTCGTCCCTCGGTGAGAGTGGGTCTGCACTGATCCAGCTTTCAGGATCAGTGCAGACCCAAAAGAAAAGCCCTCGGCTTAATGAAGTGCATGTTGATATACTGTCCACACCTGCTCTTATCACACATGTCGCTGGGTTCAGTGCTACAGCGTCCTGGAGACAGGCAGGCAAGCTCCTCAACACATGTCCCAGCAGGTCGATGAGCGACAGCTGCAAAATCCCATTCTAGGGCACTTAATGTTCTTTTTAAGAGTCTTCTGACAGAGCACTGATAAAGAACAGACTGACACATACTGAAATATCCAAGCCAACTTCAATGTATATTTGAGGGTCTAGGAAATACCATAAAGAAATACATACAGTATCTCACAAAAGTGAGTACACCCCTCACATTTCTTCAAATATTTCATTATATCTTTTCATGGGACAACACTGAAGAAATGATGACACTTTGATATAATGTAAAGTGGTCAGTGTAGAGCTTGTATAACAGTGTAAATTTACTGTCCCCTCAAAATAACTTGACACACAGCCATTAATGTCTAAAGTAATGGCAACAAAAGTGAGTACACCCCTAAAATTCCAAAATTTTAGGGGTGTAGGGCAGTATTGCAACATGATAAGATGACCCCTGCATTGCTAAAGAAGCTGAGGGTAAAGGTTATGGACTGGCCAAGCATGTCTCCAAGCATGTCTTCAGACCTAAACCCTATTGAGCATCTGTGGGGCATCCTCAAAGTGAAGGTGGAGGAGCACAAGGTCTCTAATATCCATGATGTCGTCATGAATAGGTGGAAGAGGATTCCAGTGGCAACCTGTGAAGCTGTGGTGAACTCCGTGCCCAGGAGGGTTAAGGCAGTGCTGGAAAATAATGGTGGCCTAAAATATTGACACTTTAGGCCCAATTTGGACATTTTCACTTAGGGGTGTACTCACTTTTGTTGCCATCACTTTAGACATTAATGGCTGTGTGTTGAGTTGTTTTGAGGGGACAGTAAATGTACACTGTTATACAAGTTGGACACTGACTACTTTACATTGTATCAAAGTGTCATTTCTTCAGTGTTGTCCAATGAAAAGATATAATGAAATATTTGAAGAAATGTGAGGGGTTTACTCACTTTTGTGAGACCACACTTAAATCATTTTCGATTTCTGTAAAGGGTATTAAATTATGGAATGAACTTGAGGAAGATATCACAGGGAGTTGCAGTTTGCGAATTTTCAAAAAAATGTATGTCTCTAAAATTATGGAAAATTATAGACTGAAAGCAGAACACTAAGATGCGGATAAAAGGTGGATGGCACTATCATAACATTATAGTAAAAGAGAGCTCAGCAGAATGACTTGTTTGGGTTTGAATACTTTTGCAGTTGTGTTTAGACTACCAGATAATGACATTGAAAAGGCCACAATAAAAGGGCAAAACAAACTCGGCATTGTACAGAAAATCAGAAAGGAGCAGAACTGATCTTAAAAGCTGAAGCAAGTGGATTAATCATGGAACTGCTAAATTGGTCTCTAAATGCCATTGAATTGTGTGTTTTCTTCCTTTTTATTTTTTATTTTTTCTTTCCTTTATTTTTGACTTTTTATTTTTTTTATTTTTTATTTTCTTTTCTGTGATCAGTAAATGTGTATCTGATTTTGAATCTGATGAAAGTCGGGGCGGGACTCGATAAGCCTTAGGCTTCTTCCGTCACCCTTCGGACAACACTATTTAAGATTTATGATGTGAAAGAGATAATTGTGTATTGTGTGGGATTGTCCGAAAGAAAAATAAATAAATAAATACTGTATATATTTTCTTTTCTATTTACATTAATACAAAAATAATTTGATATGGATCCAATACATATTTATATTTCCTATTCTTAAGAACCATCTGTTATCTGAACTACAGCTGGGTAACTCTTATGAAAGAACAGATAAGTCTATGATTTGGCGCTTAATAACAAGGACGTTTTTATTCCTAAATAGTGTTTAAACCCGTATTGAATTCATATAGCGCTACATTGTAAATGTTAAGTATTTTTTATGCTCATGCGGCAAACTCTGTAATCGTCCTACAGAAGACTGTACTGTTCATGCAACTCACGTAGCTTAATATTTCAAGAACAGAATTTATGATCCCAGTCCTGGCTCAAAAACAGCCAGGTTGTAAAGACCATAGTGCAGTTTCACATTGGAAAACTTACTCGTGCTGTCTGCGAAACTCCTCAATATCTGCGTTTTCTGTGTTGTTGTTGGCCTTGCGAGCCTTGTCCAGCTCCCTCTCCAACTCCGACCGGTGGGCGTTTTTCATCGCTTCAATGGCTAAAGGAACAGATAAAAAAACAGCTTTGGTAAGTACAGCGCACATTTTAGACTTTGTTCTGAAATTGTATCATTACAGTGGTCGGCTCAGATGAAACATGGCAGCACGATCAATCGATTGCGTGAAAATGTGTATCACGTTAGTGATTAAAGGTGGAGAACGCTTGATGACACTTTATGGTGTTAATACACAGCCTAGGCTCTGTTAACCAGCATGTAAACAATGTGTATGTAAACAAAGGAGGGCCACCGTAGCTAGCAACATGCTCTTTTACAGAGCCTAGGTTGTGTATTAACACTGGATTTTTTTTTTACTGCGCACACTCAAAGTACATACAGGTGTTCTTTGGTATATATTCATTGATTTTGACAAAAAAAGACGTTAAAGGCTCCACATTTTAAGACGGAGCGCTCCGAGCACTTCAAGTTAAAAACAGTTGAGGACCAGCGGTGGGTTTCCCTGGTCCTAGCAGAAAGACATTCCCCTGTTGTTTGCTGTCATTTACCAGAGATGGTGGCAGCCGTCTCCTCTGCCAGCAGCCTCTCTTTCTCCTCGTGCAGGTTCTCCAGCTCTCTCTGGTGCTTCCTCAGCAGCTCGTCCACAACCTTCTGATGGGACTCCTCCATGGCTGTAAAGCCCCGCTCGCAGGTGGCCTAATGACACCGCAAAACATGGTGTGAGTTCACGCTTTATCTGGAACCTGCTCCAAAAAAAAAAAAAAACCCTGGGCTCTACAATGTAAGTAGGTCAATATCATCATTATCACTGTTATGTATTTCCAGCAAATCACTTGCGAGCGACAGCCTGTTAGCCAGGAGCAAGCTGAGCCTGCTGCTGCGTGAGTACAAAAAAGGGTTAAGAGAAATGACAGGATACACAATACACACTGAAGGAATGCATAGACAATGAGAGAGGAGGGAGTGTGTGAGAGAGGATATGTTGCCATTTCCTATCCACAGCAAAACAACCACTGATGATGTTTAGAAAGTCCTTATGCTAAAGTAAGCTCATAGTAGCATGTATTTGTATTAGGGGTCTGCGACACAGAAGTTAAAAAGGTGAAGTCAGAGATTATGGAGAGCTTGTTGTCAAAATCACTTGGTCAAAGTGAGGGAAAATCTCCTCATTATCCGCTAACTGCACATACTCTTTGTGAACTGGCATTAATACAAAGCCTAGGCTCAGTAAACTGGTATTTAAACAAAGACCGTGTTCTAACACTGGATTGTATTTCAGCACACACACAGTACTGACAGGTAGTGGATCGTGAGGAGCAATTTGCTGATTTCGATAACAAGCATTCTCCAGAAACGCTGAATCCATCATTAAATGTATTTTAAGCTTATGGCATTTGTTAGGCCAAATAAGCACCTCTTGTTGGTGGTATGGCGAAAGGGAGAGTGGAAAATATTCCTCATCAACACTCTTTTACAGTAAGCCACTACAGTGCCATTATAACTACGGTGCAAGTTTTCCACAAGAAGGGATTTCAATGGCCCAACTGAAAAACCTGAACCGGCTTCCGTTCTCTATTCACTGCCACTAATCTGGGGGACTCAGTCGGTGGCGGTGCTGCCCCGGCCTACGTTGCCTCTCTCTGCCTCAATCTAACTCCAGCCAAACAAGGGGAAATGGAGGTCCGGTGTGTTTTCACAGGGATCAACCCCCCCTTCGGGAGCTCTGAGACCCAGGAACCCACTGTGAAAGGCTGAAAGTCTCCCCCACAGAGCAAACATAAACTTCCTGCTCTGACATCAGACCCCAGCACAAAGCTTTATTTAGAAGCATGTCAGGCTATGTTTCTTGCGTGTAAATATATATTGGGTCACGGCGAGGGCATAGACAACTCACTGCTTAGACACTGCAGAGTATTTAGTTGGCTAAGGGATAAGCTGACTAACTGAGTATCCATCCAACATACTGTCTTACACTAAACCACAGGTAAAACTCACTTTTCAAACGTTTAAAAGTACAGATCTGATTGTGTCACACAGTTAACACAATGTCTTATTAAGACCAAACTGACGATGACTCTTGCTGACTGTCGTTGATGCTTAGTTCTAAACTTAATTTTGTGAATCTTTTTCAAACATTGTAATTTCTCAGTTTGAATGCTTGGATAGTGGATACCTTCCTGGACTCCAGACATTTCTTCATTATGCCCTTACAATCTCATAATCAGCTAGCTGCAAACGTACAAATACAATGCAACATTACAAAGTACATACTGTGTATATGTGATCCATCTTTACACATTCATGTCTCAAGTACTGAGACTTACAGACATATGAGGATGCAGTTTTAGTCTGATTTGTAGAGAATTTGAGATCCACACTGCTGGATTTTATTTATACAACTACCCAAATAAAATGGTGGTGAACTTATTCCTAGCATTAAAATAGTACATTTGAAAACTGCAATCCTAACCGGACCATGCTTTTCCACAGACAATGTTGTTGCCGTTCTCATTAGGAAGTATGTTTCAGCAAAAGTTGGAAGTGTTGTAAAACTATAACCGGGTCTGTGGTTTATCATGACTGAGTAACTTTGACACTGTTTATGGAGAGACACTTCTGCCGAACCTTTTTCCATTTCCTGGGTGCCTTGAGCAGCACACACTTTACCCTATTGTTTTGGGCAAACAAATAAATGAAACCAAAACCATCTGCTTGGCCATTTCCAGTATTAAGGTATATGATGTATTTTAGTTAAAAGGGTAAACTGACTCTGTATTACGATAAGAAATCCCAAGCATACACAGCACAGAATATGTTTTGCTTTCCAGCTTTTTCCAGAGCTTTCAAGCACATTTCACTGCCTCTACCAGTGAATCAAGTCATTGGCTCAGTTTGCCTGGAGGTTTTCTATAATTTGCCACTTCTTATCTCTTGACAAAAGTACCATATTTGGGTCAAGTCATCACAATTGTGCCAACAACTCCTTACGATGCTGGAGACAGTGAGATGTTGTGAGCCCTAAAAAAGGGATAGGTAAACCTTGAGGTGATTTAATTACTTTACTAAGTCAAATCATTTAAATATAATGTCATTAGCTGTTATTCAGAGAAAGTAGAATCTAAAATGGATAACTGTTAGTAGAAACAGTCAAAGGAAAAGAGATCAGACCCATACAAATTTAGCTCATAGCCAAACTAATTTTAAATGGTAATTGGTTATTTTGATTCCAAATAATCCTACATTCAAAAGCTTTCAAAACAGGGTAAACTCTTTGCCCTTAACAATGCCAAATATGGCATAGCTGAGCCAAAGGGTTAGAATAATAAGCACATTGAACTACAACCAGAGGAACTCATTTCAGAGGACAAGAGGCCTTTATGTTGTGGGAGTGGGGAAGAATGATGTCCTTTTTTATTGCTTATCTAATAAGCCATGAATTACTCATAACTGATGGTGATCAAACTTCAAAATGGGTTCCTCAGTATACCACTACTGCAACAATGATCGCATAAATCTACAGGAGGTTAGTTTGCATGCAACACAGAAGAAAAGTGGTTTACGGAACAAAGAGCGAGAGAGTGGGCAAGGTTGAGGGCGAGAGGGGGTAGGGGATGGGAAAGGAAGGGGGGATCTGGGAATGCCACAAAGGAACACAAGGCATCACAGATGGACGACGGCAAGGAGCGCTTCCACCTTCAGGTGTTCCAGGTCCTTCTCGAATTTCAGCCGCAGAGTCGCATTGTCTCCCTGCTCTTCGCGTCGTCTCATCTCCTGGGTCATGACTGAGACTTGGGCGACCAGTTCTTGAATGCGCTCCTTCAGGACGGACGTTTGAGACGAGGCGTGATGTGTTGGTCCACTCTGGTCAGTCAAGATATGGTCTGTGTTTGAGGGGCTCATCATGCTTCTCAGCTCTTCCATTTCCCGGTCAAACCTTTGTGCGAGTTCCGTCCTCTCCGTCTCGTGCTGCTTCTTCAGGTTCTCCATGCAGTTGGTCAGCGAGTGGATTTCTTTCACGTTTTCTTCTGAGCAGAGTCGCAGCATCTCGCTGGCTTTAGCGTTTTCCTGCGTCAACTTCTGCTCGTAGCTTTCTTTGACCTCTCGTAGTTCCTTCGTATGCCTGGCTACCATGTCGTGAAGCTCAATGTTCTTGTCGAGTGAGTCTATAGGCTCTCCTTTTAACTGGATCAAAGCCTGTGGCCCTGTGGTGGTTTTCAAAGAATCTTCACAGAGTTGACTTTGAAGATCTGCGAGCTTGGACTCAAGATGTCTAGTGGCTTCCCTCAATTTAGGACAATTTGGACAATCCAAGCTACCAATCTGAACTTCTGCCTGCCTTTGCTTTAGATCCTTCTCATGTTGTACTTTAAATCTAGTGATCACATAATACATGTAGGCTTCTTTAAAGGCCTCACACAGATATTCAGATGACTGTTTCTGTTCACCAAAACTAAAGCTTGCTAGAGCCAAAGACACAAGCTTCTCATCCTTGGCCAACTTCACACTGGACGCAATCTGCTTCAAAACGTTTGCCTTTGCTTCCAAGATCTCTGTTAACTCTTTAAGAATCAAAGCATATGATTCATTGTCAAGCCATCTGTACATTGCTGCCAAATCTGACTCTGTCACTTCCTCACTCTGTGGACAAATCCTCCTAATGAAGAGCATCAAGCGCTTCTGTGCCATCATCTGTTCTGCCACACCTTTTCCACAGCTGTGTCCATCTTTCTCTGATGTACCCAACAGTTGACTCCAGAACTCTCCCTCTATTACAAACTTAATGTCTTCCTGACTCAAGCCGAGTGGCTCTCCTTTCGAAGAATCAAATAAAGTGCTTTTTAAATCACTAAACATTTTCTCTACATTTACATCTACCTTTGCTAACATCTCTAAAACCTGACTAATCCCAACTGACATCATCTCAATCTCTTCTACTACTTGCTTTGTAAGTCCTTTATTCTCAACCTGCTTTTCTCCGGCATCTACACACTTTCTAACTGTCTCCTCGTTTCTACTCGTCTTCATCTCCAACTTCGCTCGCAGCATTCTTATTTCATTTTCTGCTTCTCGTAGCTTCTCTCTACTGACTCTTTCAGATTCCTGGTTTAGTGTGATAAGTTCCTTGTTCTTGGCTTCAAGCTCCAAACAGCGATGCCCTGTAGACTGAAGGTTTGCCTCCGCCTCATATAACTTTGCTTTGGTGGCTTCAAGTAGCTCTTTGAGTTGCCCTTTCTCCAGGTGCAACTCCTCATCCTCATAATCTGGTCTAAAGCCCAGACCTTTCAGGGTGGCTTCTTTCAACTGCAGCTTCTTCTCAGTGTCTTTTAGGGTGTTGCCAAGCTCCTCCAATGTAACCAGAGCTTCATGAAGCCTCATGGATTTCTCATTCAGCTCCCTCTCATAATACTCTCTGTCTATAGCACTGGCCTGGTTTTCAGCCAGTTCAGCCTTCACTCTTTTCAGCTCTTCCAGGACCAGATGATGCTGTTTGCCACCCTGCTGGCTGATCAGCTCTGCTTTGAGTCTGTCTATTTCTCGGTCAGCCTCAGTCAGCTGGTTTACTATCTCCTGGCATCGTTGTTTCAATGCCCCGTTTTCACTGGTTAAAAGTTCAACCCTCTGAGAGAGCATCCCAATTGCCATCTCACTTGTCTCCGGATGGTTTTTAATTTCTGAGAGGGGGCAGTAGGGGCTCTTCAGGCTTTCAGAACTTTGCTTCTGAACCTTCCCCACTAAATCCTCAATAGTTAGAAGACGGGATTCGTATTCACGAATGCTTTCTCCTGCCCTGGCTAGACTCTTTTTTAATGTTTCATTTTCGATCTCTTGCTGGTACTTCCAGGTCTCCAAGAGCATGTGAAGCTGATATTTTTCTGCCGTCTCTTGATTACAACTATGGGACCTCAATAATTGTGCCAGTAGCTTCAGGGTCAAAGGTTTATCAGTTATGAAGTCTTCCAGTTCTTGAATGGCCTCGGTACTGTCCTGGAGCAAGAAGCTAACAGTTTTTTGGACAGGTTCAACGGGAGGGCCTTCCAGAACGAATGGTTTTGGGGGTTCAGGAAAGTAAGGGTCCGTGATGGGGAGGTGAGAAAGCGAGAGGCCAAGCTGTGCCTGCATATTGCGCTTTTTCAGCTCTTGCAGCTTCAGGAGCTCTTTGGTCTCCTGGTACTTCTTTGTTAAACTCTGTGCTTGAGAACTAACCAGTTCAGGCCTCTTCGTCTGGGGCTCCACATCAGCCTCCAGACCCAAAGGGGGCTCGAGCTTGGAAAAGGGGACCAAACATTTGGTTAACACACAGCAGGGGTGACACAAAGCTTGCTTATCATTTTCAGCGTTAATTAAAAACCATTGCCCTCTAATTCTTATTCAAAAGTGAAATTACGATTAGCTTTCCCACATGATAATCCCAAATTATGTGAATTAACAGTGATACAAAAAAATTCAAAATTCACTTTGGTTTAAGTGGTGTCAATTAGAAGCATAGGAAAGAGATTAAATGGCCAGGGTTAGTTAATTACAACATAGCATGCATATTAGATGGTTAAAAGTTACCTAATGTGGTAAGTAATGCAATATTAGTTTCAGCTAGATGGCTTACTCAAGGATGGAGGGCATACCGGTTCCTACAAACACATTTCTGAGGTTCTCTGGTCCAAGCTCATGTCTTGCATCAAAGCAATTATTTTCTGAATGGAGATAGTGAATTGTATTATACTAATAAAATCTAATATATTTTCAAACTCTCTTCATAACTGCAAGTGACTTAAGTGTTTCATTTCCAAAACAAAAAGCAACACAAAACACTGCATACACTATCATTATCATACAAAAGCAGTGCCTGATTTTCACTCAAACTGAATAGTCTATTTAAGTAACCATTCAGCCTCACATCGACACACAAGCACAGAAATTCATCAAACTTCACTCATTTATGCTATTACATAGCTACATACAATATTTGTTAACCAAACATAACAATTGGATGGTCTGTAGTCAGCAGTTAATAGAAAATGAGAATCTGACGTCCATGCAAATAATTAGATAACAAGCCAAGAGGTTATTATTCAAACATTTAGAGCCAACCATTTCAGTAAGTAGAGCTATAGTGCCAGTGACTAAGGAGGATTATATTATCACTAAATCTGAATGAAAACAATATGTAATAAAGAATCTTTAGTTATGTTCTGGAAATGATAATACTAAAAATTAAATGTTACCAAAATAATCTGGAACTGATATAATCAAATAGTGATTTTAAAACAAATGATTTTATTTATTCTATGGAAATTGGCCAGTAACACAAATTTCAATTTCTTTATGATTTGGAGTCTTTTATGTTCAATTTAATATTTTGGATTTGTATGCATATTAGAAGGGGGAATGGTTGAAAGTTGTAAATTATTGTTGTAAAGTGTTTTTTCGGACAACCTGTTTTTCATGCACGTTTTGAACTTTTTTCGTTTTTTATGCTTCCCTGAGGTTGAATAGGTAATCTATCTTTCCAAAAAAAAATGTTTAACTGATTGGGGGGAATAGAAATATTATAACTATAACTAGCAGTCAAGTTGAAACAATGATTAATTTTGTTTTCATTTAGAGTGAAACAATCCTCAAAGTCACATCAGCAACCACAAAACTTGAGTTCCTTTGCCCAAAAACAACGCAATACTGAAGTCACTGCTGGCATGAGTTCAGAATACAAAAGTACAACTCAGCGATAAGAGAATAACTAGTAGTAGAAGCCAATGTAGTTATAATATCTAAATGTTCTGTTTTGTACATGCAATGAACTCATGCAGAGGCAAACACCTGTAGCCATGTGTTGCTTTGATGTCAGTTTGTATGATGTTTTTCTTCAGTACAACAGAGTACCACATGCAGAGAATGTTACAATATGGAGGAGAAAACACTGCTCAAATGATAATATACGCAGGATATCAACAACAGGATTTCCCACCATAGCGGACTAACATAATGCAATGCAGCTGCACACTGAATACACAGATGGTAATAACTCACCGGAGAGATGTAACCAGTGCGGATGTCCGTGTCTCTCTCCAGGGCCGTTCTCAGCTGGAGCTCCAGCCCCTGCTTGTGCTTGTTTGAGTCGAGGAGCTGCTGGTGACAGCTCTCCAACTGGGACTTCAGGTCCTCTATCTGCAGGAGAACACAAAGCTTAAAAGGTGTGTTTTGACAAATGTGAGATGAATTAGGTGTAGTCACCGGTGGGTTTTAGGCCTGAACAATAAACTGTTTTAATATCCAAATCAGGATTTGAGAGAGGGCATTTTTTTTTCACACTCACATAACTAACAGTGTCTTAACAACCTGGTGAAAGTAAAAGTTGAGAAGGGAAGCAGCTTTCACTTGTAAATGACAGACAGCTGGATTGTCACCTGCAGGATTTAGAGCTGTGAAGCAGGTCGTACTGTCAGTCTTTGAAGCTATGGGCAACTGCAGAGCTGTACAGATAGCAACTATTACAATACTTAATACCATATTGTAGAGCGTATTCTTCCCGTGGTTTGTAGCTTGCTGTGGTTCTCTAATAATCTAAATAAGATATTTACTGGTTAGATTTGAAAAAAACTATTTTTATTCTCCACTACACATACCCCTTGTTTGTAATTGTCCAGTAGCTGCTCCAGCTGTGCAGTCTCTCTGGATTGCAGTGTGGTGGGCAGAGGCACCCTCCTTTCATCCCGTAAGGGCGTGCTCTCCACCTGTTGCCAGTGTTGTTCGATCACCTCCTCCACCCTCTGCTGCTTTTCTAAAGACTTGGGAGCTAATGAATGCGTTTGTGCGACTCCCTCTCCACTCTCACAGTCCGTCCTGCCTCCATCCACAGCATGTTCCCCCGATGAACTGGTGGTGGACTCATACCTCTTGCGTCTCTCCTCTCTCCTCCTGTTGCGGTCCAGCTCCCCCAGGTCGGCCTGCAGACACTCGGCCTCCTTGGCCCTCTGCTGAGCCAGAGCCTGGGCGATGGGTCTGAACTCTGCCCAGTCGAAGGTCTTGGAGCGGCCTTCCCTCCTGCGTTCGCGCGCCCGGCTCTTTACGACGCCCGAACCGGCTTCTCTTTCAACGGACGAGGCCCCCGAGGAGAGGGAGTCTCGAGCCACGTCCGGCCTCACCAGACCCTCCAAAGGACCGAAGGAGCCGTGATCCTCGGTGGAGCTGAAAGGGAGTGGAAAAAAAGGCAGAAAAGTTAGTTTCAAAATGTTTCAACATCAAATGTCCAATCTGGCCTTAGCCTCCCCCCCCCCCTCATTTTACCTTGTACATTTTTGCTGGAGTAAAAGTAGTGACATTTATTTTAGAATGTATAGAAATTCCTTGGAAAATGTGTGCAGAAGTGCTGGCCTGGTTGTACCCACCTTGCCACATCAGGGGCAGTGGAGGGTCTGACGTTCTTCATGACTGCCTGGATCCAGTTCCTTCGTATTCCAGCCGTCATGGCCGACAGAGTGTGCACTCCCTCCTGGGTCTAAACATTTCAAAGCATCGTGAATTAAACACTGTGACTGCACACATCTAATTGAAATCCAATAAAGTTTTATAGTCAAAACATTTGTCCTTCATGAGAAGCCTCTTACATGTATTTGGAAGCCATAGTTGCGTTGAGCCTGGTATTCAGTGACGTTGTAGCAAGTAGACAGGTCAATCTCACCGTCCAGGTCGGAGGCCTGTCGGATCACAAAGAGAAGACAAAGGGTTACAACAGTCGTGGACATTACAACATGCGATAAGTATTCAAATTAAAGCAATGAGCTCACCTCCTCTGCAATAGAATCCTTGTAGTATCGCAGGCTGTGATCCGTCAAAACAAACCAGTATTTCTTCCACTGCAACATGGACAGGAGAAAAAGAAGACAAAAATGGTAAGAAGCTGCTCGGTTGCTTAAAACCTGCTCTATGATGGCAGAGTGTACGTCAAACAAAGATGTATTTTAAAGCTTCAGGCTCCCCCTTTGTTTTTTCAGTCCATTTAAGATACGACATCTTAGTGTGACCACACCATTTTAAAGGCCATAGAATGCTAAAGGCATAGAGTACTTCAGTCGGACAGTTCAGATGCTATTTGAACTCCTATCTTTTTCATAGCACCGTATAAATACCAACAATGTGTCTTTATTTACTGAACTAACAATATTCTTTCAATTTGGGTTTTACTTTTGTTTTTATTAGAGCTGTCAAAGGATTCAAATATTTAATCGCGATTAATCGCATTAATGTCATAGTTAACTCGCGATTAATCGCACATTTTTATCTATTCTAAATGTCCAATAATTTCTTGTCCCTATTTTTTTTTTTTTTTTTTTCCCCCCCCCCCACCCCCCCCCTTTATTGTGTTTTTTTTTTAATATCATACTTTCCAATTCAGTGCAAATAGCTCACAATGTAGATCCCCCCACCCCTAGAACAGCATACACAAACATAATTTGAACTTTATAAAACAACTTTCTTTTTTTACAAACTCAATTTACAGCAGATTAACAGCTCATAAAGTACCTGGCCTTGCTCATCCAGCCTCACCATCCAACCCTTCTTGAAGTTCAGTAAATCCGGCTAGAAACAAAAAGACAAAAAGGAAAGAATATGAGGAAAGCTTGTGGAAGATAGTAAGAGACTATCTTCAGATGTCAAAATGTTCAACATGCATAACAATGACCTCAGAAGAAGTCAAATATAAATACAAACCATGTTTATCTTTTTGAGTAGATTACAAGCACTTACCTTCAAATATAAAAAAATAAAACTGATTATAACTTCACCCAAAAAATGGTGCTAAAGAATTCCTAAATGATATTTTCAGGATTTCAATTATTTCACAATGACATTGTCAATGTTACATAATTAGACACAGCAGTAACACAAGCCCACTTAGGCAACTGAGGGCAGAAGTTGACCCTACCAATGGATCAGACAAATTAAATATGATGATATGAGATGGGGTCACTGGTCAGGGGCAACTTCTGACAGATTTGTTGGCGGTCTGTGCTAGTCCAGCTCAGGATGCACAACCCAGTGCTCAATACTGTTGTGAGCCCACACACTGGAAGAAACACACATGTGCATGGTGACCTCAGGAAGCAGTGCTAGGCTGTGATATACACACACTTTCAGACACACAGACAGACAAACACCTGTCTCATTTCATCAGCCAACATAAATATAACAACACATAGAGCACAGAACGGGTGCCATGAATACACACAGAGTGTTAGGTATAACCTGGGGAGGAGAGGGGGAGGAGGGGCTGTGCTACTCCCAGCAGCATGGAGGTTTGGCGGACAACTTCCACACCCTCGAACCACCACAACATGGCCAAAGAAATATTAGGAAAAAGGCATTTTAACTATGATAGAAGTCATACACTGATATCAGCTTCTTTTGCAATTTGAATTAGATAGATACTCACAGTTCCAGTTTACAGCATAGGCTCTGTAAACAATGTTTGCTAGCTACGGTGGAGCCCCTTTGTTTACATACCCTTTTACAGAGCATAGGCTGTGTATTATGACCAGATTTTTTTTTCAGCAGACACACAATACGGACAGCTAGGTGATCGTGAGGAGATATTCACTGATTTTGAAGTTCAAACCTCGAATACTGCAGCACAAACAAATTCTCCGCTCCCTCCCTTTATTAAACTTACCCAGTAGATCGAGGAATATATGTTTTCCAAGCGGAGCTGCCATGCTGTTGGATCAGTATTTTTAATACTCCTAACTCTGTTACCTAACCAAATCTGGCCTCCCAGCCCCAACAACAACCCAGCGACCTCTCTGTCCACACAGCTCCAGAACTGGCACTGGTGCTGACCCTGGATCAGTCAGCTTAGCAGAACAGGAGAGGCTTTGTGTGGGTGACACACTGAAACACAGCAACCTTCAGACACAATCTCAACATTACAAGTGTTGCTTAATGTGAAAATAATCCGATCAAATATGAACCCAAAACCTCATCAGCAGCTGGATCAACTCCGCTTTGCCCTTTCTAAGAATCTACTCTAAAAGTGCATTGGTTTGTTTGTAGCTTATGTGAAGGTTTTCTAGAAGGATTGTGGAATGCATTGCTTTTATCTTAATTAACAAAATACTGTATCTTACATTTTCAAAGCATATACAGAATAAATATTAAAAAGATCCGCTACCTACCTGTCTGTACTGTGTGCACACCAGATTTCTTTTCAGCCGACACAGCACAGACAGGTTGCGGATTATTTACAGAATTTGAAATAAAGGGATTTTGACAACAAGCATTCTCCAGAATCGCTAACTAAACTTAATGTGAAAATTAACAATGAAGCACTTTATCCATAGGAAATGTAAAGTCTAGTGATATGATTATGGCTATGCATCTTTAAGCTGATTTTAATCATTTGCTGGCCCCTAGAGACTAACACACACACACACACACACACACACACACACACACACACACACACACACACACACACACACACACACACACACACACACACACACACACACACACACACACACACACACACACACACACACACACACACACACACACACACACACACACACACACACACACACACTAATATAGTGTTTCACACAAGTCAAATCTAGCTTGCCCAAAGCACCTTTCATGAGTCCTGCCAATGTATAAACAAGATGGATAACATCATCTACTGGTTAAGACAAACACAATGTGGTCGGATGAGAAGTAATTTCCTCTGTAAGAACATTGTGGATGAGTCAGTGTGTTTATATATGAGCTTCATGACTGTAGAGATGAGAAGAGTAAACACTCACCGTCATGACGGACTCCGTGGTCCTCCTGTCCAGGGACTTGGCTCTCCTCAGAGGAGGCAGAGTGGAGGGGAAATCCAGAGCCTGACCCGCGTCATGCCTCTGCTCCTGAAAACACACACACACATCAACACAGGAACACTTTCTCACCGTCTTTCTTTGATGTTGTGCAAGATCCCATTTGTTTGGTACAACCGCTACCTCTTTGTCAAACCAGCGTCTACACACCTGAACCAAAGACAATGAAAACTCACTGACCATGTTTACACGCACAGCAAATTCTGATTAAGGTCCATATTCTGGTTAAGACAATAATCCAAACAAGGTGTTTACATCAGCAGCAGCTACGGGAATATTCCCGTGTACATGTCAACCAGCATATTCTTTCTGAATAGACCAGCAACCTTCACTAGTAGTGTTACAAGTAGCATGACGCTAGAGAGGTCTTTTCCGACATTAATTCCCGTCCTTGAACTTAACCGGGTTCGTATCGGAGTATTGCTGTGCATGTCAACGTGGTCACTGAAAACACACTGATAGTGTGAGGCTGACATTACCAACTTTGAAACTGTGTCTATCTTAAAAGTGTCAGCATGAATAACATACTGTAACTCAAGCTTTCATCTTTATCTGCACATGTACGCAATGTTTTCATCCATCCATGCATGACTGACAAAGATCTTAGCTTATACAATAACACGCAGTGTGTGACTATGACTGTGTGTATCAGTGTGTTGGGTCTGTGTGTTCCTAAGTCTTGCTTGGTTTTGACCGGTTCTGGCCGAGCGCAGAGGGCCGACCGGAGCTGGGAAAGGGAAGCGTAATCGCCAGGGGAATCCCACCACAGAATGGAAACTGGAAATGAATACAGAGCACACTGCCGACCTCTGACCTCCAACCAAAACAAAGACAGGACAGAGAGAGATGGAGGGAAGAGGGCTAGGGTGAAGGGGAAAGATACAAGAGGGGGAGGGGGGGAAGGGCTGGGACAGGAAAAAGAAAGAAGAAAAAAAAAAAACATGCCGACAGGTCCAATCCCGAGCTCACATCTGTTCTGCCATGTGATGTTGTTTAAGAGTTGCTGTTTACAAGTCTCACCGTATCTATTGTAAACGGCTGCACAATGTTGGCACTGTTGAATCAAATATGCACACACCCACAGGTTTGTACGGCTATACTTGTGAGGACATTCATTGTCATAATGCATTTCCTAGCCCCCTTACTCTTACCCTAACCATCAAAACTAAATGCCTAACCCCAACCCTTACAAAAACCCTAACGTAAATCTTATTCATACCTGAACTTTAAACGTAGTCTAAACCCTTAAACGGCATTAAAAGGACTGTCCAAAAGTCATTACCGGACGAAATGTCCTCACTTTCCAAAAATGTTGTGACGCATAAGGTCTAACACTCAAATTGGTTCTCTCAAAAATAGTTGGACACACACACACACACACACACACACACACACACACACACACACACACACACACACACACACACACACACACACACACACACACACACACACACGCACACGCACGCACACACACGCACGCACGCACGCGTTACCTCTCTGTGGAAGCGTCTGTGCTCACTTCGGCCCTGTCTGGCTCCACTCCTCCCCGACTCCTCCACCTCCATTTTCTCTGGATTCTCCAGCTCCAAGGCCTCCAACTTTTCAATCACACCGGAGCGACTGCAAATCAAACCACATACACACACAATATCCATTTAGTATTTCTCAACATTATTCTGGATAGTAATGCTACTGAAAGGCCTGAGGGACATGGTACCAGACTAAATATCTTAATCCCCCTTTTTCAAGGAGATATTTCCAGGGACTAAACTCAAGATCTTAACTACGAACATTTTAACAATCCCGTTTGTGCTTCCACAACATCTGAGAGAGATCGGCATGATAACGGATAGAAAAACAATGGAAGCATTTCAGATGTTTCTCCCTCATAGGGGAGCAACCATACAATCATGGTGTTGTTGTTAGTCTTTACCTTGACTGATGTCTTGTTTTTTATCTAGACGTGAAAATCTATTTCAGACATGCAGAGGAGGATAAGGACACTCAATAGCAGACTGTCTAAACAGTAGACAATCTGTTGAAGTAAACAATTCATAGTGTTGTCTACACACAGTAGAACATTTGCTTGGTTGCTTTGTTTTAGAACACGACTGCAAGTAAACCGTTAGCACATTTTGTTTTTAGTTTTATCGCTTCCTAACTCAATTCTTTTCCAGCATTGCCTGGAAAGAAAATGAAGAAATTTATGAATGTAATAGATTGTGTCGGTGCCAAAGTAGAACTGTGTAGTCAAGTCTAAAAGTCAAGCTGTATTTTAAGAGATTTTAGGTGGGACACCCTCGGGGGAACTTAAAGCTTGTTGTACGAGTGTATACACGCCAAGTTGCTCTATGACTTCATCTTCATCTGCTGAATACACTTTGAATGCCTCAAACTGTGAAGGACCATCTGAGATCCATATGACATGAGGAGGGCCACCTTAATATTACACAGAGCAAAATGGTGTTGCTGACAGCTAAATCATAGACATTAGAGGTACGTTGTATAAGAACTTGCTTACTAGATTAGGTCTGTCCATCTGTAACCTTCCTCATACGGTGACACAGTACACTGGCCACTCTGACCTGTTCCCACACAGGCCTTTTGTTTAGTGACATTACAGAGGAAGAGGGGTGAGAGGCAGGGGGAAATATTATATTACTCTTTTGGCTTACACGCTGCCCTTATTTGGGGACTCTTGAGCCAAAGCTGCAGACCTTAAAAGGGAATGACAGAGTGGGGAAGGAAGACAAGGACAGTTTGAGGCCAAACACACACTGTATGGTCTTTTATGTCCCCGGACAGGCTTGAGGGAAATTGTCATAATACAGATTTGACAGGGCCTTGTCACAAAGCTGCCATAAGAAGATCCCATCCAACTGTCCCTAAGCAATGCAAGTCTTGTTTGTATGAAACATATTGCCCAATCATGTATTGTATCTCTGGCCTGAGACATTTAAAGAGGACCTATTATGCTACTTTTCTGGTCTTAATTTCTTGTTTTACACTGCTATAGAGCAACCTGACACGAATCACATCACAAAAAACTATGTAGATTTTCGGGAAGCTCTTTCTCTTATTTTGGCGATCCAGCACATCCTGTCAACACTTGAGTGTGTGTGCTTCGGCTCCCTCCGCCTGTGCTTCGGCCATCTCCGCTCCCCTCCCCCCCTCCTGCAAACCCCACTCCGTTGTGATTGGTTAACTTCCTTCCGGAACACTTTCAGTGGCGGGAAGCGAGAGCATGGACCTATAAGGGCGCGAGGCAGATTCGAACAGGGAAATGACAGCATTACCATACATGGAAACATCCGCGTGGAGACGTCACAAAGTTTTATGCGACGTCACAAATTATGAAAGGGTAGACCGCTTTGAAGACGTGACTTCTCGACTGGCTAGAATAGTGTTTAGTGCTCTGCACAGACACCCCAGACGGTCAGCAGGGAATATGTCGAAATGCATGTAAGTCATTATTTGATAATTTAGTATGGTTAAGCATGACTATGAATCATCATAACAACGTTTATAGGTCATAAAAGTCAAAAAGCATCATAGGTCCCCTTTAAAGAATATGAATCAGTTCATTCATTTCGCCCTTGGCCCCTCAAAAGGTGGAGTCAGTGAATCTGGAGAACCATAGATGTCAAAATCAGTGAATATCCCCTCACGATCTGCTGCCTCTCCGCACTGTGTGCGCTAACAAAGAAGTCCACTGTAAATTCACAGCCTAGGCTCTGTAAATGGACATGTTGCTAGCTACGCTCGGTCCCCTTTGTTAACATAGCCTTGGTTTACATACCGTTTATGGAGCCTAGGCTGTGTATTAACACAATTTGTTTAGGGCATAAACAGCACGGACACAGGTAGCGGATCGTAGATATTCACTGATATTGACAAAAAGCGATTTAGGCAACAAGCCTTCTTCATTGATATGTATGAAGGAAGAGAAATGCTTTCTGTTCTTTTTAAACTTATTTTGCCATTTTTTAAAAGAGGAACTTGAGGCAGGTCCAAGTTCCATGTAGTGTTCATTTACAACCAGAGTGACTTGGCTGTTGTGTATGTCTGTCTGTACAGAAGGAGAGTCTGCTCCACTTCAAAAAACCCAAACTGGCTCAAGTGGAAGAGTGCTATGTTTATGGGGCCGTATATATGTGGGCACTCCTCCTATTTTCCCTTCCACGCCTGGCATGGACGGAGCAGGAAGCTGGCACTGGAAGGAAAAAGATGAACCCCAGTTCACACTTTGCTTTGTTTGAAATGTTATGGTCTCTGTATGTGAGTGGAAGACCTGTGACCTCTTCAGGAACAGCACCACGTTACTGGATGGAAAGCCCAGAGTAGCTGTCTTCATACAGTCTATGTGCACAGTTAGGCATGTGCCGGTCTAATACCGTAGAACAATATGAGGAAAAATAATAGCGGTTTTGACCTTGAGTTTTGTCACACTGCGGTAAACCTTGAAATTGGTTATTGGCACAATCCTAGACTGCTGATTAAATTATTTTTAAATCAGCTGTTTCTGAGGACAGATTTTCTTAGAAATACATGTTAGAGGGACATTCAATTCTCAGTGTGTCTTTATTTCACCAAATACAGCCTTTCCTCCTCCCTTCCATTAAAACCCACACTAGTTGTGAAAGTGTATATGTGCACATCAAAAGCTTTGGAAGCATGTGCGTCACAGGACTGTGTGTGTGTGTGTGTGTGTGTGTGTGTGTGTGTGTGTGTGTGTGTGTGTGTGTGTGTGTGTGTGTGTGTGTGTGTGTGTGTGTGCGTGTGTGTGAACACATGCCTTAAAAAGGATAAGCCAGAAGCTCAAGTATTTCCAGACCAAAGTGTCTGTAGCAAGAAGCTGGATTTCCAAGAAAGCACTAACCTGGTTCATCAGGTTAAATCAGAGGATGATTTAATACTAGACAGTGTCAGTCAAGTGCAACAGTCTAACCTCTTTGTTAATGTATTTTTATCCAAGGCTCTTTCAGCAGTAGAAATCACCTCCTGGACCAGACTACTAAAATAAAGGTGCAGACAATCTTATTTTGGATTGATTGTTGCTCAGTCAAGTCACCAATGTAAGCCATGCTACACCGGCTCTCTACATTAAAAAACGTTGACCTTCAGTGTGAAGTTTTAATGCAAACCAAACATTTCCTACAGCTTCACATTAAAAGCATGTCAAAATGTGAGTTACTTTCATGAACAGGAGCATAGCGTATCTACTCTTCTACAACATCTACTACCATGTTTATGATTAAATGATCTTATGAAATTGAAGCTTAGTTTGAGAGATGCTGCATTATGGGAAAGGCAGGATTCCTCTTTGAAGGAGCTTAAGTAAAGATATCTTTACTTCTACATTACAACGTTGACCCTTGTGAGTCCCCTCCCTCATGCAAAAGCTGCAGCAGTCACGTACCTCCTCTCGGGGCTGAGGACAGCCTCCCTCTCCTGCCTGTCAGGGCTCCTGTAGCGGCTTCTCTTCTCAGCCTTCCTGGCCTCGGCCTCCAGCCTGCGGGCCCGCGGCGTGTCGTGGTGGCTGTAGGCGTGTCCTCCTCTCTGATTGGCCGGGTGGCTGTCTGTGCTGGTGACGGTGCTGCCGCTGGCGTCAGAGTCCAGCGAGCTGACCGAGCCGCTGATGTGTGAGCCGTTGGAGAGTAGTGAGCTGCCTGAGGGGAAGGGGTCGCTGGGGGCCGGGGATAGGCAGCGCGGGACGCCCCCGAAGCTGGAGCAGGAGCCTGTAGGAGAGAGAAGGCCGGGAGGGGCGGCACCGTGAAGCACCGGGCCACCGCGGTCCACCTCATCTCCATTCACAGAGCCCGCGTCAGAGCCACCTGGGCAACGGGAAGAGAGGAGGTTACACAATCTCAAAACTAGAGGATGTCTTCACCCCCCCTCTCCCTATTTCATTCCTGTGCTTAATACTATTCACTAAGATGAAAAACACCCACAAAATATTTTTTATACAAAATAAAAATGTACTAGAGATGCATCGCATGTTTGGCAACCAAACAAAAGTGGTTTCTTACTTGCATTGTTCATCCGAACAAGTGAAGAAACTGAATGATTTCTTATCACACAATGACATTTTTCATGACAATATCGATCAAATAGCAAGGTGGAGTGATGATTGGTCAAAGTATTATGGCGAGAGTTCCTCCTCACCTGTGTGGGGCAGTGGTGATCCTGGAGACAGATCAGCAGTGGGCCAGACAGCGGCCCCCTCAGCCTCCCTCTGGTTCAGCTCCTCCTGCCAGATGATGGAGCTGGAGTCTGGACCCTTCTCAGCCTCAGGGATACCAGAGCCTGTCACTGCTACCTTAGCTGGACCAGGCTCCTAGAAATCAACACATTCAACCGTCAAAACCAATGAATAAACGAAAGTGGAATATGAGGTCAAGGTGTGACTAGTACCCTTACGCCTCGTTTCCACGGCACATTTATTTGCGTTTCCACTGTCAAGAATAGGGAAGGGTACCGAAATAAGCAAACCATGCCTGAACTATATTTGTCACACTTTGGTTGGGGATACACTGTGTCCCGCTGCTGTGATGTCATTATAGTACTGTTGGCAGTAAAAACGCAATCCAGCTGAAGGGTTCCCGTACCATAATGAAATGTGCCGTGCAGAACCGAACTGTGCTGCTGAGTGGAAACAAGGCGGTAATGTACAGGGGGGGTTACCTGGGAGGTAGTAGGCTCCACCTTGCGCTTCTTCTTCTGGTTCTGTTTGTTGGTTCGGGGGTAAACCACAAGCTGGTCACTCCACCTGGGAGACAGAGCAGAGTGCTTCAGGACATTTGTGTTCCTTACCCAACCCATCAGCAGACACACATGAACCCAACTCACCCATTGATTATCTCTTTATTCTCTCCTCTGATGAAGAACTCCTGCTCCGGCGTGATGATGCACAGTGAGTTCTTCTGGCCCGTCTTTGGCTCTGCGTCGATGACGTCCGAACACTGGTTCATGTTCACCGTGCCCTGAGGCAGCGTACTCGGCTAGAGGAGACACAAGAACGTTCATCAGCCTCTATCATTGAATGACAACTGGAATGCTATTTCAACACTTAAGACACTAGTACGGAGAAAGTGCAAGATATTAGCAATGGAAGGTAAAAATGGACAAATGTGGAAAATATTTCAATGGAATGTTTGAGTCACTGCTTTGTTTCCATATCGGATGTGTGACGTTGGTACTGAACAGCGCAATCATTGCTATCACATTTCAAATAGCTGAGGACTCAAACAGAGAAGATCGGAGGGAGAATGTGTACAAGTGCTGGGCAGCGTTTCACACCAAGCCTCCTCCAATCCCTCACTCCTCGTCTGCCTCTCTCGTCAATAGGCAGATTCCAGGCCTGTACTACTGTATGGACGCTTAGCTGTTATCAACCGATCGCCATGGTAACTAGGCAAATCCTTTCACTTGTAGCGCACACTGAGTGAATGGGGAAGATGACAGCAGTGGGAATGCTGGACTAAAGCTGCTTTGTGTGTGTGTGATCAGTGAAGAAGGTAGAGTTGGGTCTGCTTTATACGCCGGTTCAAACACAGAAAGATCTTGGTAGTAGGCACGGCCCAATAACTGGTTTCAAGGTATCCCACAGTTTGAAAAAAAAGCAAGGTTTCAAAACCGCTGTTGTATTTTTCTATCATATTATGCTATCATAGAAGTTTATTAATGTTCAGAATATTCTTTAGGCCTATGTTGTTTAAAAAGATTGTGCTCAGCCGGAAAGAAAGTTGTTGTCTTTTACCCAGACATTTCAAAATAACTCATTTAAGAGCTATAATCGCAACCGTGAAACCATGGTATTTTTGTTTAAGGTTTTCATAATGTTAGAATATGATACCGGCCCACGCCTATGCTGGTATTAAAACCAGAACATTTTTTAACAAGGCAACAGATTGAACACTGATGTAGGTTCGATGTGTTCTTTTTGCGAGGATATAAATTGTATTGTCACTTGGAGCCGTTAACTTATTGTCTTGTTAACATCAGAGAGATGAAATCCCCTAAACTTCCTCTCCAGCGTTTATGTGCGTCTGCTGTTATCAGCCTTTATGCCTTGCCTCAGATGTAAAACAGGTGCTGGCGATCCCTCTCGCCAGCTCCTTTTAAGGCCACTGAGAAACACAGATCCAGCTTTATTAAGATCTGCCCGTAAACCCCCGGGGGCTGCCAAATATGGCAATTAAAGTGTGCCGCACTTTAAGAACTCAAGACGCTGTGGAAGAATTTTCCCTCTCGCTAAAAAGAAAAGATGATGTCTGAGAAGAGAGTAGCAGTGGAGAGATGTGTGGATCGTATCGTAGTGATATTTACCAAGATGAGAATGGTAACTTAAATTCACTACAAATTGAAATGATATATTACATGTCTAGGAATCTATAACCACTAAATGCCCTTTCTTACCAAACTGATTCAGAAAGTATGGAGCCACAGGAACTAATCAACTCAGGAATGAAATAGGGAACTTCAGTTCTACCTTATGCATTTGCACCAGATATGATTGTTAAGACTAGGGACACGATTAGGCAATGCATCAAATGAATCCATTGCAACTCAACTCTTCTTATTAGAGTTTTTTGGACTAACCTTCAAGCAATATGAATGCTACCTTATTTTGAAAATGAGTTTGGAGACAAGTTGTAACACTTTAAGCGAGATTTCCCATGGAACAATGGCAAAAGGAATAGAATTTAATTTAAGGGTTGTTGGTTCCTCTTAGGATACATAGGTACATTCCTGAAATGCATCCTGGTCCCTTTAAAAAGTATCTGTGGTGGAAAAGGGGTACACTTCAGAAACTAGAGATGAAAAGAATAATCACTTGGTAAATCATTAAAAAAAAATTGACATTGGCGACTTCGATGTTATTAACGGATATATTGATAGGGTCCTCATTGTGACGGTTCCCAGATTTTTGTTTGACTTGTGTGTTAATAAACTGTATTTCTTTAGGTTTTAGACAGTTAATTGTCTAATCTAGAAAACAATTGGCAGAATAGTCGATACTGGAAACTGTTGTTAGTTGGAGCACTAACTTAAATGCAGATGTCTAGCCTTTCCATCCTTTGAGGCCTCTTAAACCAAAAGACTCGCCATAGAAGAAGTTTTACCCACCAAAGACCTCAATAAATAATATCATCTGTTTACTGTCTGCAGTTAGGACACTTGACAAAATTAAAACTGCATTATCCAAAATCAATAGAATCTAGTTTCAACTACTTAACTCAGGAGACATATCCACATAGTCAGAGTATGAGTTTAAGCAGAGAGAAAGTGACGCTCACACGGCCGGGAGGTAAGCTTTCTATGTTGTTGCTGGTAGGTGCAGTGTCTGGATCTCTTAAGTCTAACTGATCCTGGTACTGAGATAATAAAAGTAAACTTGTTGCTTAGATACTGCCCTCTGCTATACTGGCACCAAAACAAAGGAGATTTATTTGCCAAGGCTACCATTCAAACGCAAATGAATTGTTGTGGGTTTGATTTGTACACAAGTGGGCCAATTCTATATCCTCCAATTGTCTTTGCCTTTCCATTGGGTGGGACTATTTTTAGCTTTGCAAGGCGATATTATTAAAACCAACCACTTTCTCACAGGCTCCTCGTGAGATGTCTGTCACCATGGCTGACATGACAAGAGAGGCTATAAAACAATCCAAGTCTTTTTTATTGGTGCTCATGCCCAATAGACTTTCCAAGAAAAAAAAAAACTCTAAAAATGGCATGAAAAAACAACTCAGAATTAAGTGGAGTACACCCACTCCATAAATAATAATAAATCCTCCAGGAGACCTTTTACAGGCCGAGCCAAAGGCAAGTCAGCCACAACAGGCTGTGTAGAGGAGACTGCTGTTTTATAAGGTACATACATAAGCCTTTGACACACCAACTTCCATCAAAACAATTCATATAAAGGGACTGCCAGTCCAGCTCCCCGTACACTGTCAACGCTACATGCATAGGAAACACTTTCAGAATGTCGACAACAGTGGCTCCAAAACAGAGAATACAGTGGGTTAGTATAACACTTCACAAGTGACAGAACTGCTTTGAATGTTCTTAAATATGATGAAAGGACAGAAGCAGCTCTGGAATAAAGTGGTCCCCTCCTTCAGCATGGCCCCGTGGTCATTGACCTTTTAACCTTAAAGCCGTCATGGTGGTCTCACTATATTTCCATCCCTCTCGGTTTCTCCATGACAGTCCATTTACAGTTCACCCCAATTTCATGACTCTTAAAAGCCACAGTGATGTATTTAAAAAGTGACAGGAGTATTTTGCGGAATCTAGTGATGAGATTCTAGATTGCATCTCTCCCTGTCTAACCCTTACCTCTGGGAGGATTTATAGAGGCTAGGGTAGCCTTCAAGGACAAGAAGCTATTAAATATGGCATCATCCACCACTTCCTCAAGTCTTTCAGCCATATCAAGTCATGAGGTGAAGATGTATTTAATTTTCTAAGCCTAAGCCTGAATATAAAAACATGTAAGGTTATTAAGTTTGTTCCGTGCTACTGTAGAAACATGGCGGTGCAACATTGCGGTGCACCCCACTTCTCTGTAGGATGAACAGGTCATTCTGAGGTAATTAAAAAAACTTTATATTCAAGTGTATACACTAATTCAAACCTACTTATGAACATTATATTAAATTTCATCCAAGTCTGTTCTGAAAAACATAGATAAATTCTCCAAGCTGTACCTTTAACTAAACTATTGGGCTATGTCTGATGCACTACCAGTACCAGCGCCAAGCACCAGCAGAGCCGGGAGCTTGCTGTGGCAGGCCGTGTGTGGAATGTCTGGGTCTGGGGCATATCTGACGTTTTCCTCTGTGGTTTTTCAGGGGGCTGCAGCTCATTTCTCTCCTGCTCTCTGCGCTCCTCACTGCAGTTCACCAAATAAGGGCATTGGAGGAGGAATGCTGCTTGAGATGGGAGAGAGCATCTTTCCCTCTGCGCTCGTGGTGAAAAAATTGTTTGGCTTTTAAGAGGCCACTGCTTTTCAGATAGCACCCCGCTGTCTACTGGGCGGAAAATAGCTTGCAATGTCATTGTTCTTCAAGAGGATTCAGATGAGTGGAGCTTACCTATGGGTTAATATGGGTCTTCTGACAGTATCATTATGATTATCATCAAGTCAGATATGTACAAGCATACACACTCGGATCCTAGACTGACTAAAAACACAGAAAAAGGAAAGCGAGATTAATATCATCCAGCTTGAATGAATGAAACTAAACGTGGGAACCTTGGGGGGCACTCGTGACGCAGCGGGTAAGAGTTCCATTAGTAAGTAATCACATGTATTAGTCTTAAAAGGTGAAAACTTATACGTCCACTTTTTATGGCATAAACCGCCTCAACATGAGGGGTTTCTCGACAAGCAGCAATGAAGGAGGAGATAATGTGATCAAGGGTCGATAGACAAAGAGTGGGTGGGTGTGATTCCTGAAAAATCCTCCACTAAAAAGCCATGGAGGGTAGTGTTGCCAAGTCCACTCTTTATAAGCGACTTTGGGCTTTAAAAAAAAAGTTTTATGATAAAGTCGCTTACAAATATTGGCTTTTGTGGGTTGCAGTTTTAAGTTAATTGTCATCTATCTTGTTATTTTACTATGCTAGCCTACTTTTAAGTGATAAAAAAAGGTCACAGTCCAAACAAAGGATTTTCTCCCTCGGTGCAATGAATATGAAGCCTATTTATATTAAAAAGAGTGTTTTCAAAAATGTAAAGTTGTTGATGAAGTGGATGCAATGAAAATCACACAGAGATGGTCAATAGGAACTTTATTATCGGCCATGATATGTGTTACATGGATGTTCATAGGCCTAGGCTATTTGCCATTGTTGAAGAAATGGTCCAGGAAATATATATATAGAGATATTTCTTTCAAAAGATCTGGCAACACTGAGGATGGGGTAAAAGAATGTAGAGCTCGACCCCTGACCTCAAGCAACTGATATCTGCCCTCCGCCGGTCGGTCAATCCTCTGGGTAAACAGAACAATGCTGTTCCAGATGAGATCAAGAGCGTTAACGTCTTGTTATCATGTTATCAGCTTTGGGGCTTCTGGACAGTTGCTATCCTGAGGGGTCCGGAGCACAAAGCAACCATTTCCCTGACCTACTTTTCCAAATGAAAAGACCTACAGGGACAATGAGGCGGACAGTTTTGGAATCACTGTTACAATGAGAGGAAAACACACAACTGCACACCACCAGGCTGGGTGTCACTGGAAACACATGACACAGTGGAAAACACGCACACGCAAAACGCACGCAAGGACGAAACTGAGCTTCCTCCCATTGTCATCGCTGGCAACACAAAGAGATCCACCAAATGTGACTTCAATGGGCTGGTTTACACTCAAGAGGCAAAGTCAGGCCCATCTCCTTCTTCCCCCCTTCACTGTCTGACACACTTACAGAAACACACCTGCTGAAAGAGGCTTTGCGGATACCATGAAGCTGGGAAAAAAGTGTTTTGAAAATTTAAGATATTCAGATTATGTCATCATTACACATGTAAAAGTAAATGTGTGTGTTTCTAGCAGGCGGGCTGGTAGTGTGTGGCCACCAGTGTTTACACACAAGCAGCCTAATCTGCAGCCTGATCGGCCAGTATGGGTTTGGTCACCCGTGTCACATTCCCCCAGCGACACACACATAGCACCACAAACACTGGCTTACAGTGGGCACCAAGAGGTGACTTCCCAGACTCTCTTTAACTCTCAGAGCCTTTTCACAGCACACTGCTTATTTACCAAGGAATCTCTGGAACAGTATGGCTGTGGTGATGCTGTCTGTTTAAAAATGTATCCTACATTTACATGTGGAATAATGGAACTACATTGGAGTATAATTCTGCTTGGTCTGGGTGTCATGGTATAAAGTGGAATGTATTTGTTTCAAAACCAAAAATAGTTATGGTGTCAGATTAAAAAATTACAAACTAAACAAAAACGCTCCCTTCAGGGTTTCATTCCTTTTATACGTTTTTCCGTTTTTTGGATTGAAGAATGAATTGGGCTGAATGAACAGTGTTCGTTCAACCAATTTGTTTTTTCACTTGAACCCCACCAAAAAAAAAAAAAAACTGTCAAATGGTGTCCGTCAAAATAAAATGATGCCTATTTAACATGTTGCTAGATAGCCAGATTATTATAGTAAACTAAAACTAAACAAAACAAGGTGTAGGAAACATTTTTTGTTTAGCTTAAATGAACATAAAAAAAACAAAGGAAAAGTACAGAGCTCAAGGCGAACCAAGCATTGAAACGTCAGATTAAGATGCAGACAGCTGCTCTATTGTTTCACGCTGATTATCCCTTCTGCTACTCTGTGTGAACTAGCAGGGAAACTTTCTGGTGAGGTAGCACATTTCCAACACTGCTGACTTGAGCTTTTTATTCAAAGCCCCAGAGCAGTGCCCTCATCATATTCCTACGCAGACCTGGGAATACTCTCTACACACTGGAAAACAGATGAGACAGACACTACCCTATAACTCTTATTATTTTCATCTGGCATCTCAGACAGTCACGTTGGATTTGATTTAATGAACACCCATGTCAAAAGTGGTCCAAGCTGAAAATAGTAAATAGACATGGTTTGTTTGTGTCACAACAAATGTCACAAATTACCTATAAAGCCGAGCAGCTGCTTGTGTTGTCCACACTGTGCACCAGAGAAAGATGATTGGTGGGGTTATGCTGTGGCTGAGCGAATGGGGACTACTGGTGCATATGCCAACAGGACACATGGCAATGATATCAACCATATCTCATCCACATGGCAGCTCTCCAACAACTCCCAATCAGACTACAGACACGCACACAACTAGCACGAGAGTGCTACAATGCAATACACGCTCCATAACATCCTGTTTCAAGGTGATCAACAGTCCGAGTCTGTAATGTGCAGGTGAGAATAGGATTGCCAACCAGTTAACACGGATATAAACAATGCAGCTTTCAAAATAAATCGGCTCTTTGTCTAAATCCGTGAATATCTCCTCACGATCCGCAACCTGTCCATACTGTATTAGCAGCACAGAAAAAAAAAAATAGGTAAACAAAGGGGGCCCAGCGTAGCTAGCAACATGCCAGTTCACAGAGCCTAGGCGGTGTATAAACACTGGATATTTTCAGTGCATACACAGTGTAGAGGATTGCGGGGAGATAAGCTAGTGATGTTCCAATACCACAAAACCCCGACCTTTAAGAGATATCACTTATATACAACCAAAACAAGCTTTCGGGTAGTATTGGTTTTACTCACAATACCTTGTCATGACAGATTTATATTTATAAATCAAAACACTTGATTTTATCACAATGATCGCACCTGCATCAGGAAACTAAATATTTAAACGTTTGAACCGGCACGCTATATATCAAGGCTTAGAAGCTGCTCTTGACAGCCCAAAACCAGTGTCAACTTGATCCACTTGTCAAACATTAATTGGTGGCTCTTAACTGCTCTACAAGTCGTGCAGCATTTCCCCCGGGCTTTCAGGTTGAGTTTCACGAGGTGAGTGGAGTGGAGAAGATGCTTTATATTACTTACCGACTCGTCCAGGGCAAAGCGCAGACAGCCATGCTCGTACAACACAAAGAATCTCCTCTGCCATTTCTGTCAGAAGAAATACACGCTGTCAGAAGAGCTTGATTATGAACCACAGCAGGTGGTTTTATACAGTCACATAAGCAGAAAATAGATCAAAAACAAATTAGAGCATTTGAGCATTAGAGTTAAGCGTCAATCTGAATTGTTTCAGGAGGATCTGTACCGTATTGAAGAGAATACGGGCAACAGGAAAGAAAAGAAAATGAGAGGAAGAAGGTTTTTTCCATTATGCCCTTTGTGAACATAGTGGAAATGTGGAGAATAAAGGGGAAATTCAATATTGAGAAGAAAGTCGCCAGTGACAAACTGAGATAAAGTTGGAAAGATGGCGATGGATTCAAACTTCCCGGATCAGTTACTCATAAGCAAAACTTAAACATAAACAATGAATCTATGCGGCAACCTCAGGCGCCCTTTACTAAGATCCGCTAATAACTGAACTGTATAAAGAATGTATTGAATATTTTTTTCTTTGATGTCTTGTTTTGGTACATACAAAAAGCTGTAGCCCATTGTCTGCCTTACGACTATAGTAAAGATGCCTCGTTTGTGTTTTCAATAATGTTTTAATTACGAGTTATTGATACTGGAAGTTCCAATCTTTCAACGTCATTTCTGGAACTGTTTATTCTCAACATTGTATTTTCTCTTTATTTACAAAAACGCATCAACACTTTCTTCTCAACTTTTCTGACTTTATTCTCGAAGTGCATTATGAAAGAAAAACAAAACAATTTATTTTTCTCTCTCGCGGCCCTTATACACTTCCGTAAAACGGGAAATGAATTGTCCTTTTTCAGAATTCCTACTATAGTACATTTCCGTTAATCAAGCACCAGCATACTGTATATGTATATATGTTTGTGTATGCTTCCTGTGTTTACAGCCGTTGCTCTTACCCGGGATCTCTGCATAGGGTTGTCAAAGTCGGTCCCCTCGGGGGCCAAGCACAGCCATCCGCCATAAATAGGTTTAGCCTGTAAAAGAGAGAGAGAGCGCAATTTAGGTAATCATTAAAAACTGGAAGAGTGTGTGTGGAGGGGGATGGGAGGGAGAGACGCTGTAAATATGAGAGGGGGGGAGCCTTTTGGTATCCAGATGTTGCCTCTTATTCTCACAGTGCATTTCACAGCCACACACAAGCGGTTAGTTAGTTAGCGCCAGGCCTTTTGCTGTACTCAACTAACTCTGATGATGACATGCCCGGACGCATATCGTTAAAACAAAACAAACAAAATATATACTGCGCAAATTGCGCATCCAAGCACACACGCTCATGATTCACCATCTGGACCTGTTTGACCAAACTACCTCAGTCCAATGGAAACAAGAACAGTTCAAAAGTAATGGAAACATATAAACACGAAGGAGGAGGTAGGTTCTTTAAAAGCAGCTACTCTTTGCTCCTCTTTAACACTCACTTTATTTATTTCTGCTTTAAAAAGGGTGGAGTCAGCCATTCTGGAGAACGCTTATTCTAATATCAGTGAATATCTCCTCACCATATCTGATACCAATATTGTTTGTGAACTGAAAAAAAATATCTGTTGTTTATACACGACCTAGGCTCTGTAATGGGGCATGATGCTTGCTATGGTGGTTGTTTGTTTACATACCAATTTACAGTACCTAAATTGTGTTATAAAAACAGAATTATTTTTTTCAGTGCATAGTCCAGACACATTATGTAGTGGATCGTGAGGAGATATTCACCGATTTTGACAAAAAGTGATTTTGACAACAAGCATTCTCCAGAATCACTGACCCCACCTTTAAGTGTTAACCGTTAGCAAGCAGCTCTCATACCAGCCATCTCTGCCCCTATCCCTTCCACAAACACTCAGCTAAAAAAGTCACTCTGCTTGAGGGATCTGGATTATTAGCCCACTCTAATACAGGCCCTGTTAGCGCTCCGTGTCACTGCACGCCTGCCATTAATCAATACGTGCCTTCTTCTTTGAGCTTGTATGGACGTGCCGACGAAAGGCAAGTTTCGATACTCGATACAGAAAATGATTTAAGAACACCTTGGCAAAGCACTTGGTGACCCACATAAATCAAATGGGACTGGTAATTACGCAGAAGAGATGACAAATCGTTTCACGGGCGGTCTGATGTTCCGCACACAGACTGACAGCCTGAAAATGGTACAGACACTTGGGGAACCTACACCCAACACCTACCTTCCTGCGCGCGCGCACGCACACGCACGCACGCACGCGCGCACACACACAGTACCCTATTCCCAGCATTCCCGTCATCTTAAACCACACCCAAACTAATGTGGATTAATTACCAGTGATGTCAGCTCATCTCTCTTCTGCCAGCAGAATTATCACACCGCAATCAAAATGCTACCTGGTACTGTACCACTAATGTGCATTGGATTGGAATGCATATTATTTCCCAGCAACGTGCACATGACAAAAGCAGAGCAAGAATCATCCATATTTTGCAGAAGCCCTCTATACTAACAACCTTGCCCTGACAAGGAATTAGTCTCATTGAAATGGATGAAGAGGATGTGTTTTTACTTATCAATGCAACCGAACACATTATCTGTTGCCTAGACAAACTCCTGTTTAACCAAAGATACAGGTACTTACTTCCTGGGCAGACTTTTAATCAGATCTATGTGTGTGCCAGAACTTGATAGCATTAATATAATTAAATCATCAAAGTTGGCCTTGTAATGTTGCTGCTACGACGGAAGCACTCAACCACTGGCAATGAAGTGTCTTCAAAAAGCTGTTTTCCTTGTCTAAACTTACAATATAAGACTAGTGTTTACATGTCTATGAAAAGGAATATTAGAAATCTTGCTTTTTTTTCTTTAGAGTGAATGGGCAAATATTATTTTAGTGTGGAGCAGAGGCTGAGAGAAACTTATTTTTTTTAAATTAGTATGGACATAGTCATAGCTCTAGCATGGATGCTATTCACTAGACAACATGAGGGTGGCAAAAAAAACAATTACAAAAACCGTGATTCTACGTGCAAAAGGCCATAACAGCAACACTTTATATTAGGCTGGGGGCGGAACCATGGATATGAGTTATGGTCTATTTGGCATGAGGTGAATGGCGTCTATCCTCGAGTGATGAAGAAAACAACTCCTGAGGTCAGCCTGCAGTCAGTCAGTCAGTGCACTCACTGGAAACATTTGGTCCGTGTTAAAGCTATAGGCTCTGTAGAGTTAACTCCGCTGTTGATCATTATGGGATCACATGCTGGGATAGTGCTACTCTGATTCCCCCCCCCCTCTCTCTCTCTCTGCTCCCACTCCTTAAGTCCCATGGTTAGGTCTATTTCACCCACGTACATGTAAACCTTATCCTGCCTGCATCCTCCATCACTGGCCCTGCCTCCCACGACCTCTCCCCTCCGGCACGACTGCATAATTCATCTTTAAAAAAGAAAATCATATATCTATGCAATCTTTAGAATTTATGTTCAGCAGCATTCAAAGGTGGAGTCAGCAATTCTGCACAATGCTTGTTGTCAAATTCACTTTGCCAAAATCAGTGAATATCTCTTCACGACCCGCTACCTGCCAATACTGTGTGTGCAGTGTGCACTGAAAAGAAATCTGGTGTTAGTACACAGCTATAGGCGCTGTAAACTGGTATGTATGTAAACGGGGGTTGGTTTAGGAGATATTTACTGATTTTGAGAAAAAAATATTTTTACACAAGCGTTCCCCAGAATCACTGACCTTAGAGTGTTGCAAAATAATATGTTTTATGTGAGAAGAGACCATGGGTGTCAGTAAAGGTTTTCGTTTTATGAGAGAATTGTGATATAAATTATTGAGAAGAAAAAAAATTTGGTTCACATTTTAGCTTGATCACTTTTCTCCAACGTGGAGGGAGGCCGCCATATTGGAGGAACATCCCTACTCTCTCTGGGGACAAACAAATTCATGTGACTGAGAGAAAACCGTGACAACAGACTTGGAACTCCCGGGGAAATTAAAAAAAAAACCTTTTGGGAGCACACACTGACTGACATAAATGAATGCCCTGGGTGCTCCAGCAGCAGCAGCAGCAGAGGCCCCTCCCCCAGCCCACCTTTTATTCTAGCAGTGTTGAACAAAGAGATTGTTTATATTGGATACTGTCCTTCCGACATTGGGCTCTCTTCCCTTTTGCGTAACTTTTCCATGTGGGCTATCTGTTTCAAAGCTACATTCTCAAGCCCCCCCTAGTCCCCTTTGAGTTGGGGATAACTTGCATTTAATTTAGGGGTTTAAATTCACTTAGCTCAATCGACTATTCAAGGCGTTTTAACAGCATTACTCTCCACTTTACAGGAGCTTTATTTTTTTTCCGCTGGGTTATTGAGTTTATCTCCTCTCTAAGTCAGCCCAGATCACTGTGTGAACACTGGGAAAATTTTTAAATCTTTACATAATTTTTACATCTTTACCTTGGGCCTGTTAAACAAAGATCAGAAAGTTTTAACACTGTTTATGCCGTGTTATATAATACAGATTTAGGGCAATAATGGCTTGGTGCCTAGCCGCCCCGGTAACTGTTTGGAAGGGCTGTCCAGAGATAGAATCCTTGCTTGTGCAATAGAGAGCCCTGCTCACTGTTTGGATAGCTGACAAACTGGAGACATTATATAAAGTCTGTCTGTGATTGGGACAACAACAGTGATGAGCATTGGACTGATTGTTGTGTGATTCTCTCAGAGCGCAGCAGTAAGCCTCTCTGGGTTCAGCATGCCGTCATACGCACTGTGGGAGAGAGTGTGGGCCAGGTCACAGGGAGATTAGAGGAAGCTATGTAACCATAAGCCTGAGGTCTTGACTCAGGAGCCCTGCATCTGAAGGGGTTAAACAGCAATAAAACCCAGTGCAGTAAGCCACTAGGAGGTGTGGACATTTCTGTGATGTGGACGTGAAAGATTCTGCATTGATGGAGAGACAAGGCATATTTGCATTATTTGCTGCCATCACAAAACATGACTAACGTATTATTAACATTGATTATTTGTTCAGACCGGAAGCAACGTGACACTCTTGTACTGTGGTGAACCTCTTTTATATCCAGTCTTAGCTCAGCTAAAGGACAGGACCGTTATACTGACCGTTACTGTGGCGTCTGGGGTATAAATGAGGTGGGCCAGCCTTGGGGTTTGCACACAGAACTGTAGCTCTTGTGCCAGGTTTCTGTCAGGAACATTACAAACGACACGTTTCCCCATGTATTTTGCATAAATGGCATAAAGTCAAACTTTGCTACTTTTTTCTATTTTGCTACTCAAAGTGTCCCTGAAAAAGAAGCCATGTAATATAGAAAAATGAGGGATGATACACATGGCAGATTATTCAACAATCGTTTTTCAATCGAATTGTTGACTGGTGGTGAATCGTAATCAAATGGTGAGGCCAGTGAAGATTAACACCTCTATATACAGCCATACGCACTTTTAAAAAGAGAGGAAGTTTATGCACCCCCTCTCACACACACACACACACACACACACACACAGTGGAGAAGAGGATGCTGACGTTGCTGTTTGGCTCTTAAGCTGTGTTCGAGGGCCTCATGTCTGGGATCAATTACAGGACACAACAGAAAGCTAACTAATGATCAGAGGGAGAGAGAGAGAGAGAGAGAGAGAGAGAGAGAGAGAGAGAGAGAGAGAGACGGAGAGAGACAGAGAGAGAGACTGTAGGACTCAAAAAAACAACACGCTTATAATATGAGAAGCTCCACAGTTGAACGGAGCAGCACTTTATCTTAGCTCATCCACTCATCAGTGTTGTTCTTCATTTGGCTCCCCCATTAGTTTGCTTCCGCAGAGAGTGTTGGCTGAGTGACACACACACACACACACACACACACACACACACACACACACACACACACACACACACACACACACACACACACACAAAAAACAAACAACTGCAGATAAACAACAGCTGAAGGCTAAAACAATCAATCACAGGGAGTAAACTGGCAGGCAAATGTGGCCAATGTAGTTAGTGAGAAGAGAATCCACAGGCATTCACTTTCACCAGTCTGGCTCGCTCTGACAGTCACAGGCATGATAATAAGAAAGAAGTAAAGAAAACACTGATCGTCTTATGTTGTGTTCCGGCCAAAACAAACACCCCTAACCATGTCCAAACTCTAGCTGGAATAGTGCTGCTGTAGCTGCTTATCAAATCACCTTAAGATCATAGGTGCCATATAGATAGATATGGCTGTCTCTTTGATGTTCAACTCACTGCAATAGTCTACTCATGAGGAAGGCAGCTTTCTTTTTCAAAGGAAAAATAATAATATAATAAATATCAAAGCGACAATATAGCCTATATTCTACTCTGTTTTTATATATACTCGTCTATTTATTTGACAGTATTGCGTTTGCTACCAAGACTGACCATATTATCCATAGGCTACATAATGTTAGTAATTGAAAAACCCAAATCAATATATATTTTTTTAAACAGCCTATACATGAAAGCAAGCAAGGCGTTTTCTTCAAGCCACTGGGATGTAGCTATCAGCCTACTACCTTGTCAATGGGCTTGTCAAGCTCGTTACACAGTCACCAGCCGATAAGCATTTCGCAAAGTATGGCAGGCACAACTTCTCGAAAGGGATTATGTTAGTTGGAAATCTCTAAATGAACTTTAAAGTATTACAACAAACTCGGGGATATAATTACGTTTAATACATCGTAAATGTTCCCATTGTGATTAAATTGCATACCTGGTTCAAGTCTGAGTCCGTTAAGAGATGTAGCTCCCGTGGTTTGAAGCAGTTCTGACATTTGCTCTTGTTGAAGAAGTTCGCCTGAAATTTCCTGCAGGGGTTTTCTTTCGCGGTAGACATGATATATTTCACCTCTTATAAAACTCTCTGGAAGACTTTTGTTAATTCAATTAAACAGAGGTGATATAATTCCGCTGTTGTCTTGTGGGTGTCTCTTCTATCCCAACTTCGAAAAAGCACTCCAACGCATTTTTGTCATTAAAAAAACACCAAATAGGAGTTGAATTGTTCGATGGGCGAAAAGTTCAAATCAAATACATCTTTCTTTTAGTCTGTTTTAGTTGTATCCAATTGCTGCTTCCCAACAAATAATAATTAGCTGCCAGCCATCAAGCCAGCCTCCTCATCACTCAAGTCAGTGATGAATGCTTCTCAGTCCATGGCCTGCGACCACAAAAGCGGTGCTGGGTGGTAAGATAGGTGGCTAATATCCTGTTAGCTCGCGAATGGAATCCCAAATCAATAAAGCGATGGCGTATGCTTACGCTACGAAACCCAACATTTGCGCACAGTTGTCTTCGCCTTTGAGCTCCGAGGCTTTAACAGCGTCCATTAAGTAACAGAAACAAGGTCTCATGTGCAAAAAAAAACAACAAACCGAAAAAGAAAGCTTTGCAGTCGGACAGCGGGGCTACTATCCCAGTCGCAACAGTCATTCCATGCGAAGTTCATCCAGTGCTCCCCTCTGCTAGGCTATACGGTTAGCCCGGCTAGCTCACTCGCAGATAGGGGGAAGCTAATGAAATCCTCTCCTGGGTTAGCGTCTTTTAACTTGACTTTTTTTTTAAAGAAGAAAATAGTCGGTCCGAAAGTCCAAACGGTTCCCGTGCCTGAAGGGGTTAAGCACCTTCTCAGGCCAGTCACGGACGGCAAAGGGAGTATTTGGGGTTTGGTTCCATAACAAGCCTGGTTAGCAGCAGTAGGGTTTATTTTCTTCTTTCCCAACGGAGTCGGAGAAGGGGGGGAGCGGAGCGGAGAGGGAGAGCACACACAAGATCCTGGAATTCTATGGAGTCTCGCGATAGTTGCTCACGGTCGCCGCCCGCAGACAGAAAGGGTGCTGAGCTTTTTCAATACATGACCGTAATGACTCTTATAAAAGACGATAAAAGTAGATAACCTATCTATAATTAGATTATGTTTATGGCCCATTATTTTGAATTTAATTTGACATAACAGGCTCCTGAAAAAAATTGCCACACCAATAATTTCAAAACTATTTCACACATTTATACTGAAATAAAAAAATAAGCAATAAAATAAATCAAATCAAATCCTAAAATCACATTTTACTTTTACTAGGCTCCAGGTTTAATAGTTGTATTTGGTTGAGGTGGAGCCAATTTTTACATTTTTTTTTTTAGCTATTGCTGGGTAGGCACATGAAAGATTCAGCCATATATCCTCATCTTGGAAACTTAGTCAAGTTATTTTAATAATAGACTCATTTGGAAAACATTTCTAAATAACTGATGTTGAAACATGCAGGTCCCCTAACACAAATGGGAACTGAGGCTCTCACTCCATCCTTTCCTGCTGGCAACAAGTGAACATGCCTCAGATACTAGGCACCTCACATACAGTATAAATGGCTGACCGAAGCAGAGGCTATTATAAGCAGCAGGTTCCAGTGGGCAGGCGAGGGACAGACAGACAGACAGAGGGACAGTGCTGTGTGAATGGACGAGGGACATAGAGGGAAGAGAAGGGCCCCTGTTACCTAACTAAACCCGGGGAAAAAACAACAGACAGTCCCGCAGAAGGATTAGTGCCCAGTTCGTGCTGTAAGTGAACCAAGAATAACACAGATTACAGGTGTGTGTGTGTGTGTGTGTGTGTGTGTGTGTGTGTGTGTGTGTGTGTGTGTGTGTGTGTGTGTGTGTGTGTGTGTGTGTGTGTGTGTGTGTGTGTGTGTGTGTGTGTGTGTGTCTGCTCTAGATGTGTGCTCTCACAAGCTGACTGACCCTTTGGGATCCAGTCCTGTGTCCAAATATGGAGCTGAGTTTGAAAATTAGTCTCTGAAGTTGTCCTAAATAGTAGTTTTGATGTGGATTAGGTTATTCTAATAAATGTGTTTCCCCAAGTAAAGCAGGGCAACTAAGGTCATCCGTTGCTTATAACTGTGAGTTACCCCAGTTGCCCCCCCTTGGGGTATCTTGTGACAATATCCTGGAGGTGACATAGTGAAAGGCATTCTGTGGGCGGCTGCATGGCCAGAATATATTTAGCTGTTCACCTCAAACACACTCTACATGGTTAGTGTGTTATCAAGGCCACCAAATTCAAAGTCTTCCCTCTGGGGGCTTAACACATTAAGAGCAGAAAACTACAGTTTGTCACTGTCAAGGTAAATAAAGGTGCATACAGCTTAGAGACATTGTACAAATGGCTTACTTTCAGCTTGGCTTTGGCATGTCTTATGTTGTTTCTTCAAAAATCTTAAAAAAAATCAACAGTCTATAAGGAAGAAGGTTGTCCCTTGAGTCCAATTGCTATTTTTGATAATAAAGGGGAAGTAAGTGATATATGTTTGTTAATATATGTGTTGAATCACTCCATATTCATAGAGCAATCACTTAACCAGTATGCACAGTTCATAATACAGGTCTCCCAGTCATTCAGCTTTGCAGTAATTGCCAGTTAAAATTTTGAGTATCCCGCTCGTTTTATCCAATCAGGGGACGGAGCGCTATAAAGAGGCGGGTCTCTGCGCATGTGAACGGTGACTCGCTGCTTTCCATCGCGGAACTATCTGACGAAGACGGCTGCGTGTTCATGTGATGGTGACGTAGGGACGAGGGGAGGGGACTGCTAACTGCAGTCACTGACAGGAAGTTAGCTAAAAGGACCAAATCACTTACTTCTCCTTTAATACATAAATATAATCGTTAAACATCTTTTGAAAACTGCTTATTTACTTTCTTGCTGAGGGTTAGAAGATCTAAATCACTTTGTAATCTATACAGTTAATATGATGCTGGAGTTAGCAATAAGGATTCAAAGCATGGGAAAACGGCAATGTCCTTAAGGCACTTCTTAAGCTCAATGATCAACTCGTTGTATCCAATTTGCTTTAAAACTAAATTATATAGATTAAACAAATGAGCTTGGGCTTTGAGGTAGATTTAGTTGCTTTTTTTCTAACCATGGCTAACTGCTTCTCACAGTTTTTACTGGCTGTTGACTTTATAGCTTCACAATTACCACACAGATATGAAAAAGCTATCCATCTTCTCATCTAGTATCAGCACGAAATAAGAAAATTAGCATAATTCAAAAGAAAATACCGAAGTCTTGCTTTATATAACTTACAAATTGAGTATTTCCAAATAGGTTGAAATTTGACCTGTACTTACAGTATATTACTCCCAGCGTATACAGGAAGAGACACAAGATACAGTGTTTACTCATTTTCGATTTGAAGCAAACACATTTGGGAAGGTTACTGTCTCACACACTTGATTCAGACAGATCTGAATCTACAAAACATTACGAGCCCGCACTGTATTCCCTGAAGGATACGCCGAGAAGATTCATTGATTATTTGTGTCCACGATTAAATCAACAGCTGACACTAAGAAGGGAGTGATAGACAAAGAAATGAAGTAAGAGAATGTAGTTTTAGCTGTCAGATCACTGATAGGGCTATTTGTCATTTTAAAGCTATAGTGCGTAACTTTTCTCGCCCCCATGAGGAATTCAGAGTTAATACAACAAAACTGTCGGCGCATCTACATGCGGTAAACCTTCTGTTATACCGCATGGATTTTTTTTATACCTTCCGCTGTACGTCCAGATGTTTTCTTTGCAGTAGAATTAACAACTTCTTTGGATTTTTCTGAGCTCCTGCACCAGTCAGGGGGTGACGCTTCAACAGAACCAGCATTAATTTTATATGAAAAAGTTACGTACCTAAGCTTTAATGCACTTCATTGACACGTTAGTTTACACAACATATGAGGGACACCCTAGGGGACCTGAAACCTGATCCGAGCGGTCCTGTCAGCACTGTCTGTTGGCTGTTGTAATAATGCAGGTCAGTAGGTCTATATAGCCTGACCCTTTGTTCTCCCTCTCTCTCTCTCTCTCTCTCTCTCTCTCTCTCTCTCTCTCTCTCTCTCTACAGAAGATGGCGGTGCCCTCGGTGATGGTGTTGCCCATCCTGATCGTGGTGGCAGCGGGGCTCTACTACATCTACAATGAGTTCATGCAGTTCATGTCCAAGTCCTTAGTGGCAAACAAAGTGGTGGTGATCACCGATGCTGTGTCCGGGGTGGGAACCGGTAAACCATCCCCATTGTGGTTTTCATATTTAAAGGTGTAGGCTAGGAGTCAGCGATTCTGGAGAATGCTTGTAGTCAATTAATTTTTTGTCAAAACCAGCGAATATCTCCCTGCTATATGCTCTGTCCGTACCGTGTGTGGACTGAAAATAAATCCAGTGTTGTTAAGAAACAGCCTAGGCTCTGCAAATGGGCACGTTGCTAGCTATGGTGGGCCCCCTTTATTTACATAGGCCTTCCCGTTTACAGAGCCTAGGCTGTGTTTTTACACCAGATTTTGTTTCCAGTGCACACTGCCTAGGCTCTGTAGAAATGTTTTTGACAGCAAGCATTCTCCAGAATCACTGACTCTACCTTTATTTAGATAAGTTCGTTGGAGGATGTATTTTTTTGGTTTGTTTGATTTTCCCCCTACTGTCACTCTTTATGTTAAGGGAAGCATAACAGATACCGGCATGTTAGCCAAATATTTAATTGTCAGAAAGCTACATTGTGTGTCTTGTTGAGACTTAGGTGTGAAGATCATTACAGCAAAATAAATAATCAAGGCTGTATTCAAAGGTAAACTCAATCTGCCTATACGAGCCCATCTAAAACTTTTTTTTTAAACCCGAACTTACGTATGTGCTAAACTAAAAACCTCCATGAAAGCAAGTATTTGACAAAATGAAAAACAAACTTTTTTATAGTGACAAAGTGATTCAACATTTCTTTTTTTCTTTCTGCCTAGAGTGTGCCCAGCTCTTCCATAGGGGCGGTGCCAGGCTGATCCTGGGCGGGACGAGCTGGGATAAACTGGAGTCCCTGTATGACTCTTTGACTAATGACGCTGACCCCAAAGAGGTGAGGCTGGGAGTTACATAAATAAAGCAGCGAGTGCATGCTGGCATTTAGTTTCACTTTGAAAAAAAAACATAAATATCTTGCCAGACTCTTGAGTAAACCCCCTTTCCAAGCTCAAACTATCACTCTTCTTTGTGGTGATGCTGTGTCATCACTTTGGCATGCAACCCCAGCTGAGAAACAAATCTTCGACCATGGTAGCTCCAGTAAACACTTGTATCTCATGCCTAACGAATATATACAGTACACTGGATGGATTTGGCATTGAAGTGACAAATGCCATCCATCCAGAGCAAAGCCCTTAAAGGTGCACTGTGTGACTTTGAGTGTGTCAGAAAAGTAACAGTTTTAGGTATATTCTCATAACTGAATTATCAAACCTTATTCAAAGTAAAAAAAAAGGATCCCTGGAACACTAATAGATTTTTTTTTAAACTAGCCAAAAAGTTACTGTTTCACTGTTGTTGTTTACAGAAGCGGGGCCCACAATTTTGTTTGCAAACATATTTCAGTCTAACGTTTGGTTCCAGGGGCCTCAAAATGATTTTGTTTGATTTATGATGATATAATTATTCAATACTAAGAATTATATGTAGAGTAAAAAACGTTTTGGCAAACAAACTGCAAGCTCTGCAAAAACACATCTCCCTCCCCTGAAACTGCATAGTGCACCTTTAACGGGCCACACATTGTTTCAAATCATCTTCAGGAATTAACACATGACACTTGACATGACATGCTGGGTTTGAAGTTTGAAGCATGGAGCATAGAAGGTCCTGTCCTTGTTTTCCTCCTCCCAGATCACCACTTCCTCCATTTGTCAACACAATAGCAGGATATCCTCTCCGCAACAAAGCAATGTCCTCCATATATCCTCAACAACACAGGCCAGGGCAGATGTGTCTATACGTGTAAATAAATAATTAAATTACAGGTTAGGGTTTTAGGGTTAGGGTTTATGTTGTAGCAGTCGATGACACATCTCCAATCGATTTCTGTTCTCTGCTGAGGTTGTTTTTCTCTGGTTTATCGCTTTCTCATCTTTGTTGTCTTAGCATCTCTGATAAATGTGCTCCAGTCTTTTGCTACTGCCATGGAAACATATCTGCTCAGTTTTCTCTTATAATGAGATTTTATATTTTCGTTTTACTTCAAAATGATTCTGGTTTGATCAGAACAACCATGATCACTTCCTCTTACTGACACACGATGCTAACATGCTTTTTTTTTAAATATCTCATTATGACACATTTTAAGCCTTTATATTAGAAGATCGATATAAAAATGACCAGCAACCATAACTACTGCGTGTTATCCCCCTGCCTCTCTCCTCATTTCAACTCTGTGCTTCAATCTAATAAAACGGTGAAACACCCCCCCCCCCAAAAAAAAGGGGAGAAGATAGGTCATTATGTCCACACATTCAGTAGGCTTTAAGTAGTGAAGGTTAACATTTGTGTGCATCTCTCTAGACGTTTGCCCCAAAGCTGGTGATCCTGGACTTTGGTGACATGGACAGTATGGAGGACGTGGTTGTGGAGGTGACAGAGTGTTATGGGTATGTGGACGTGTTGGTCTGTAACAGCAGCGTGAAGGTGAAGGCCCCAGTGCAGAGTGTCTCCCTCCAACAGGACAGGAACATCATGGACGTTAACTACTTTGGCCCTAGCACTCTGGTCAAAGGTGGGCCGGACATTCATCAAATAAATGATCAAAAAAAGGGCTACCAATGCTAATTTTTACTATATTTGTCCCCTGTTATATATTTTTTTAAAACAAAAACAAAACAAAGACATCTGAAGAGTCATTTGTTCTTAAATTGTGGTAGGTGTTCTTCCAGCAATGATGGCAAGAAGATCGGGACACATTGTGCTGGTCAATAGCATCCAGGGAAGACTGGCCATCCCATTCAGAAGTTCATGTGAGTTCTCAACACAGGTCTCTATGACATATTCTCATACACATTCCATGGATTACCCAGAGTAACACAGACAATATTTTTGGAGAAAGGCGTTGCTGTCGATTGTCACTATTCTCAGTACTACTCATACTGTACATACTTTGAAATGAAACCCCACATACTGAGGTTTCACTCAGGTAGATGTGTCCTCACCCTATGGCGTAACAGACTGGAAGGCTTCCTGTGACGCAACAGAAAACCATTTCACAATGCAATGTATGGAATGATGCTCCTTTATGACCAGGTCACACCTCTTTTGTGTGTGTGTGTGTGTGTGTGTGTGTGTGTGTGTGTGTGTGTGTGTGTGTGTGTGTGTGTGTTGGCATGTATTACTCATGTGGTGGGGACATTTCAAGTTTCAATATGGTTTATTGTCATATGCACAATAATTACAGCAGCAGTCATTAGCAATGGAATTCTTAGGATATGCTCCTCTCAACAATGCAATATAGAAGAGGAAAATGTATAATAGAAACACAGAAGTGAAGAGAGAAACCTGAGACACAAATAACAGACAAGTAGTGCATGGACACAGTGCAGATATTGTGGGGAATTGCCTTCCTTTTGGGGACAAAATGGAAGTCCCCATAACGTAAATTATTACATTTTAGGGTGAATACTTGCTTTAAGGTAAGGGAAGACTTATATTAGGTTAAGATTAAAGCTAGCGTTAGAGTTAGGATAAGGGTAAGGGTTAGGCAAGTAGTAGTTATGGTTAGGGCAAGTCTCCAGCAAATGAATGTAACTCTATGTCATGTCCTCCGAAGTGGTGAAAACATGACTGTGTGTGTGTGTGTGTGTGTGTGTGTGTGTGTGTGTGTGTGTGTGTGTGTGTGTGTGTCAGATTCTGCCTCCAAGCATGCAGCGCAGGCTTTCTTTGACTGCCTGCGGGCTGAGGTGGAGGAGTTTGGTGTGGTCGTCAGCACCATCAGTCACACCTTCATCAACGTGTCCGACCCGCCACCTGTCAAAGAGCCCGGCCCTAAACCAAACACTGTGGCTGCATGTGAGTTAAATAACTGCTATAATAAAAATTATAATAATTTAAAGCTATAGAGCGCCTCACCCCCACCCCATGAGGAATTTTAAGTAATTACAAAAACAACTCTTGAGAAATGGAGGAATGTTTTGTAGTTGCTGATGTTTTGTTTCTTTTTTTGGGTCGGGATGGAGTAGAGAAAGTAGTTCTTTAGTCAATGTATTGAACATGGTGATATAATACAAGCGCAAACTAAAATGTGTAAGCAATAAAATAAAAATGTGATCTGCAGCAACATATTAGCAACTCATAAGCAACTCAAATATTATAGTTCATTATCAGAAGGGGTAGGAAGAAGTTGGAAACTTTTCTGGTCCTACCCCTCTTTATTATTCATACATTTTCATATCATTTAAAAAAAAATTGTGTCCATCAGTGTGAGTGCCCAAGATGTTGAACTGGGTCTGGTAAATCCAATCTAAGCGTTTTGTACAAAATAATGGGAAACAGATGAACCAAACCATCTAACAGTCCACAAACAAGTCACTGGCCCAGCTCTTAACTATTCAATATGTTGTTGCTCATGAGTAAGTAACAATCCCATTTTGTTTTTTGTAGAACAAAAGACAAATCTAAAAAATCGATGTGCTCTTCCCACAGTCATGGCGGGCATGTTGACCCATGGCGTGCGTCCGTCTGTCCTGGCCAATGAGATCATGCAGACGGTGAACAGGAAGACGAAGGAGGTTGTGTTGTCCCACCCGGTCCCCAGGGTGGCTGTCTACCTCCGTACTCTCCTCCCCTCTTTCCTCTCTGCTGTGCTGGCTGCTGGAGTGAAGGAGTCGGCCCTGGCTCAAGAGATGCAGTAGACGAAAAAAATAAAAAGGCTAAGATTCAGGATGTCACTCAGGTTATGTGACATATAAAGCATGGATTGTTTGGAAATGGTAGATACTGTATGTATGAGTATGGGCAATACACAAGGCTGGATCACTGTTTATTATAGGCGTTTTGGGCAACTGTGCAACCCTGGACCACAGTACTCTAGGGGTCGGGAAGGCTTCAGGTTCTTAATGTAGTGATTAGTTTGTGGCAGGGTAGGAAATTCACTTTTTCTTTTTTGCCCCTGTGAAATATGTTTCGGGGTTATTTTGGATTATTTCAAAGGCAATTTTATCAAATGTTTGGGAAATACTTTGTTTCCCAATATCAGGTTACCACCAGGGTTCCCCAGATTAAATTTAAGACTCTTTTTTTAACACCACTTACAATGAAATGTAATGCCAACAGCACTCCTATAGAGGTTTAAAGGATATAATGGAAGATCAGTATCGAGTCTATGCCATATTAAAGTTATTTACTAAGTGGTGTGCATGAAAGACCAATATTCAATTTCCCTTCAGTTAAAATGTTTTACTTCTGAAAACAATTCCAACGAAGGCCCCCATCAAATACATTTCAAGGGCAATTTCAAATGTTTCACATTATATATTATTGCCTAATCTTGATGCCCATTTTGTAGCTGAGATGAGTTCAAATGTAATTTTAAATTCTTTAATATTTTTGTATATATTTTACATGGTGTCTATAACTATATCAAACTACTTAAGAAAATACCACACACTAATAAACAATTGGTAACATGTACAAATACATACCCAATACACAGAGCAGGATGTGGGTGTTCAATATGGGCCCTCAACTTATGTTTTCCTGGGCCCCCTAGTGGGTTCACCAGGTCCTGGCTCAACATGTGAACCCTCACAGAACGTTAAAGTGGTAACAGACTTTTACTGCTGTGTGACTGTCGGATCAGACGACCCTGTGAAAATATGTTCTTAATCTTTTTTTTGGCTCTGTTTGATGTAATAATAATAATAATAATAATAATAATTAAACTAACAAAAAAAGAAAGAAAAGAAAGAAAGCAAAATACAATATTTCGTTATTTGCATATAGTTTAGTTTATAAGTGTTGTGTAGCATAATGAATTAGATGAGAAAGAAAACTGTAACAATGACTGTGGGGAGGTGGGCTTCCCAGAAGTGGAGCACCAGAGTATGGATTAAGAACAGGACAATAAAAAGGTGCACCAGATTAAAACAAAACAAACAGCAAATCAAATAAAGGTTATAAAAAATGTATTTAACATCGTGCCATGTGTATGTTTTTTCAATTGATGAGATTTACACATTTTTCACTGTGCTCAGAAGTTCATGCATTGTTGAGTGTTGGGATAGACACTTTAAGCATTTTCAGGTGGACAAGTTGGCCCATATGCAGATGTTTAAAGAAATATGAACCAGCTCAAACTCAGTTAATTTACTCACTGGACTTTACTTCAGTATTTCCTTTCAAAGGGTTATTCAAATCAATTTAGGAATTGAACAAACTTAAATAGTGTTTTATATAAAAATCTGCATTCAAGTATCTGAAATGAATTCTTTATCAAACAATTCTTGTCTTTTTAAGATACATTTAATCAAACAAGATTACAAGTTTGATCGTAGTAGGGTTATTTAAACATCATCAATTCAGATTTAAATTCAGAAGTTAAATTAATTGAAATTTATATTTCAACAGTGCATGCCTACCTAAAACTCACAATATGCTATTGAGCCGATTATAAAATCACAATAATTATGGCAATTCTAGGCTTGCATATCACTTCTACTCCACACCATTTTCCTGCAATAATTCGACAGCTGTAGTTACATTACATATTTAAGATATAACATAAGCATATACAATATAATCTGTTGTCAATAATTAATTTCCTTACAATAGCTTAGAAAAAGCTGCAACATAAAACTACAGTATATAGAGCAGTCTTATTAAAAATGTGCAAATACTACTTTTGAATCTTTTAAACTCCTTCAGAACAAAATAAAAGCAGATTTTATGTTGTCACTATCTATTATTTTCAATATAATATAATTGGCCTATAATATCAGAAGGAGGGATTTGATAGAAGATATTGATGGATTGACTGATCTGTATTTTCTGTGCAATGCACACTACTGCTTTAAATGTTGTTCTCTGTATGTCCTCTAGGTGGCAGCAAACTTATAGCTATTAAAGCTACTGGGTGGCATGTGATGCTGAAGACACCAGCCTTTGAACAACCTCCTGTCACAATCCATTGATAATATGGGGAAAAGTGTCCCAGCATTTCTGCATTTTTAAAAACACAAATCAACTCTCCTAATTCTTGACCTATAGGCTACAGATCATATGATAAACCTTGACACAATCTTTGCAAATACCAATCATTGGTTCATGCTTGCACTTTTATTTGTAATGATACAATAATTGCTTGTAAATTACAATGAGAACAAATTAAGGAAACAAATGTACAAAACCCTTGTTCCCTTAAAAACATGCTGTGTATCAAATTCCTTCTTTCATGGCGTTACACATGCAATACATCCAATTACGTGTGACTCTTGGATTTATTGCACTCATCACTTGGGGCCTGGAGGACAGGGGCTGCTGCCTGCCTGGTATTATTATTCTGCCTGGATTACTATGGTGCATCAATGCTGCTCTGAACATGATGTATATATGCTATTGGGTGATTACTTGATTTCTAAAATAACACATCTGTTAGATTCATGTTATTTTATTTGAGAAAATAAAAAATGTCTCAGGACCCCAACCCTGTGACAAATGCCCATTTTCTTTTCTTACAACTGTGATGTAAATGAGGAGTAAATTCAGATGGGCTGGTCCTTGCACTGTCCTTGTGTGTGTGTGTGTGTGTGTGTACTTGTACAAGAATCTTTGTAAGGACCAGCTTTAGCTTTTAACCATAGGAGTAAGGACATTTTGGAAAGTGAGGACATTTTCCATGGCCCTCACTTCTTCAAAGGCCTATTTGAGGATAAAGAATTGGTTTTAAGGTTCAAGTTAGAATTAGGTTTAGGTTAGGGTTAGTGTGAGGGTTGGGGTTAGGCATTTAGTCGTGATGGTTACAGTTAGGGTTAGGGGCAATGCAATGCATTATTTAAATGATGGTCTTCACAAAGATAGAATAACAAGGATGTGTGTGTATGTGTACAGGCGTCTTTGTAAGAACCAACTTCAGATTTTAACCATCAGGGTCAGGACATTTTGGAAAGTGAGAACATTATGCACTGTCCTCACTTCTTCAAAGGGCTGTTTGATGGTTTATACTTGGTTTTAAGGTACATGTTAGAATTAGGTTTAGGTATGTTAATGACGTTCCTCACGAATATATATTATAACAAGGATGTGTGTGTGTGTGTGCGTGTGAGAGAGAGAGAGAGAGAGAGAGAGAGAGAGAGAGAGAGAGAGAGAGAGAGAGAGAGAGAGAGAGAGAGAGAGAGAGAGAGAGAAAGAGAGAGGGAGAGGGGATATTGGCGTCAAGTCCAGCTGGTATGCGTAAGCCCATGTCCTCCAGGTCACTCTCCTCGGGGGAGTTCAACATCTTTTGTCCTGGGGGCCGTCCGACAGGAATGTGTGTCTCTCATGTTCACATGAATAAATGCAGCTCTTGTGACATTTCCGCGTGTCAGACGGGGACAGGAGCTCTTCACAGCAGCACTCAGCTGGACTCTCCAAATTGGCATTTTGATCCAACACATTTACATGTGTCACACACACACACAGCTCTGCCAGTCAGATCATATATGTTTCAGTGAGGTCACTCCACCAGTAATTGTTTAAAAGGGGTTTCCGAAAGGGGCCTCCCCCAGCATGTTCTGCTTTATCTCTATACTATATGACTCCTGCTTGAAAGGTAAATCAAACGTAAATTCATTGAGGTGTGCAGTAATATCTGAGAATGATCCAAGTATAATAGTTCCACTCCGTCATCCCATCTAGGCTCTCTGCTGAGCAATATGTTGATAAAGGCCAAACACTGGTGAAGAGGATTGTCCTGAAGCAATATTCTGAGAGTGATGCATCTCTCAATGTGAGCCATGACTTATATATGAGAATCACCTCACGGGTACGTCTCAGTAAATGTTCTTTCCATGAGCGAGGTGATCAACCCCTTATCAATTTTTAAAGCGCGGGGTTATTGACACTAACCTGACTTATGGAGGTTATGCAGAGGCTGTGGTAATTATTCCCTTATAAGCTTTCACAGACAACACCAGAGGGGCCCCCAAGCTCTCACTTTTAAAATATTGGTTGATGGAGGGGTGGAGGGACCATTATTGCTGCCACCAACGAGTGTTAAGGTAATGTCGGCACAGTTGGGGTCTTCTATGTCCATCTGTTGTCGCTGTGTATATGTGTCTCCTGCCCTGTGGTGTAACTGTAAAGAGGGACATATAGACACGTGTTCAGAAAAAAGCAATCAGCCAGGCAGCAAGCAACACTGGGCTTTTTTATTAAACACTGGCCATGTCCAAACATGATGGAGGGCCCTTTCCTATCACAATTATATCGCATACAACTTCAGGAAATTACATCAAATTCTATTTGCTGCTGCCTGTCTTGGCCAGGACTGCCTTGTAAAAGAGATTTTTAATCTCAATGATTTCTCCTGGTTAAAAAAAAAAAAAAAAAAAGCACTTAAGCAGCCCAAGGCATCTTAAGTGAAATACATCTACAACAGAGTGAGTCCATTACAACGAGTTATATGCACCACCATGTTTTTTCCCAGTAACCTTAGCCAGCACTGTCTTGCTACATTGTGTAAAAGCCAGGACACACCGGCCCGATAATCGCCGTCGGAGAGTCTGGAAAGGGCGGGGACACGAATCTGTTTGGTGTGTGCCGTGACGTCGGTCGTCGTAGATGTCGTCGGGCTTCTTTTGAGCCGATTGAACATGTTTTATCGGTGGCGGGCAGTCTTTCAGTTGGAGCAATTTGATTGGTGGAGGGCTAGCGAATCAGTGAAGCCCGGAAGTGAGGCGGGTAGCACAAACAGCTAACAACAGTCTGCCGCCTGCTGTTATGGAGACATTACGTCCCGTGCAAGAGCAGAGCGTACGGACAGTCAGAAGTCGGCTCGGTGTGTTCTTGGCACTTTTTTTGGCTGCGACAGGCAGACTGGAGCTGCCTGAATCGGCAGACTCCATTTTCGGGTAGTCGGACCGGTGTGTCCTGGCCTTAATATGTACGATGTTATGGAATGGGGCAAGCCACTTTTAAAAGAACAAAATACAAAGATCATTTCATGAAACTACACCGGCCTTCAAATTAATACTGGACTTGATCAAATACGTTCAATCTTAGGTAGGATATTATTTGAACTATATACGGAAAAATAGATTAGCAAATACAATTAAATTACAGAATGCTCAGTCATCACTTTTTCATGACGGTTCACTTCTACCATTAAAGCGGCAACGAGTAACATTTAAATATCTTTTAAACAGCCTCATGTTTCCTCTCATAATCATCAATTACCTTTAACAGCAAACGAGACCATCTGTGCAAAGAAAGACTTTTTATAAAGTTTTTATTACTGCATTTGATCTGGTCGTACACCCAGTCCGATTTTCGGTTCACGCGTGCATGCTCTATGGTCACATATTCGTATTGGTCGCAGATTTCAGTGCGGCGCAGGAACGCGATTTGAGAAGCCTATGGCTCCAGGTGAGGGAAGGGGAGCGGGAGCCTTGTTTGAGACAGTTGTTTGTTCATAATGACTGATAACGGGGCTGAACCATCAAAGACAAAAAAGAAAATGCAATGAAGAAAAGCTAAAAGGGAGAGTGATAGGCGGGCGGGAGGGCGTTGCCAAGCAATGTATACACAATTTCACGCAGTGAACCTAGACTGCAGCGTTTACTCCTAAATGAATGAGCGGTAGCCTACTAAAACAAAGTTTACTTTGCCTCACCAGCATCATCAGATGACCATTATTCATCTGAAATAGTCATTATTTACAACATAAACACATTACCTCATCGTGATCCATACTAACTAACTGCCATCTCTCGTTCATTCGCTTGGTGTGAGGACACGGACTCGTTCAGCTCCGTGAGAGGTGACAATGCATCAACTCATTGCAATCAGGTGTGTTTAGCACTTACTGCCATTAGTTGATGCTGTGTCACCCATAGACTCACAGAGCCGAAAAGAGTCCGGTGCCCTCCACACTTTCAACACACGGACACGCACCATATTGCTTCCTGATTATTTGAATCTTGCACTCCCTGCACAAGCTAGAAAACAGCTTCACGACAGCTGGCGTCGTTAAAATACTACGCTTTTGTTCAAAGGTGTCGCCAACGTGCCGACTTACTCGTAGTACCTTTAAGTAGTTTGGAAAAATACCAGCGCATTGAAATGCTCAATTGACATTCAGGCATTTAGAGCAAGAAGGAGACACCATCAAAAAACACCTTTTAAAATTGCACTGCTCTATTCATTGGGAAGGGAAGAATATAGACAGACCCAACCTGCCAGCCTGAGCGCACTATACACAGGATTAAACTATTCTTTCGAGGTATAATCTTGGCATGGCACGTCATCTTGAGAATGGGGAATTTCTTGGGTCATACAAGTCGCCCTAATCCCTCAGTCTTGTTTGGTTTCAAGATTACACATATTTAATCTTAAAGAGAAAGTTTGCCTTAATCTCTTAATAAATCCCAGCGTGCATTGCTCCCCCTGCACTTTCTCACAGAAACACACACACACACACACACACACACACACACACACACACACACACACACACACACACACACACACACACACACACACACACAACACACACACACACACACACACACACACACACACACACACACACACACACACACACACTACACACAACAATCTCCACTATAATAAGACTGCACTGCCAGTTACAGATCAGAGACTTTTAATGTTGGGTTACCATAATCCTTCAATTGTTTTGCTTTTGGCATGATAATGCTTCTTCTCATGATCCCTTCCAATCAAGACGGACCACGGATATAATTATGTGACAAGCAGCAGAATGTCATAGAGAGATTTAAATCAGTGCAATTGCACACAAAGGCTACATTGAAGCACGTATATCCTTGCGCCGAAAATAGATCTGGATTAATTTGATAAATGCAGAAGAGCTTATCTTTTTCTTCTTCTACCCAAGTTTTTTATTTGGACCATTAGGAGCAGCTCTTTGTTAGAATGTCAGCGTGCCAGTGTGTCAGGGCCCCTTTATTGATCTGACTGGGTCTAAACTGGAGGTGTTAATAAAGTTGGAGTCTCCCCAATCGATCTTCTGCCTGTTATAAGTCAATGTATTGGGCAGGTAACTCAATGTTCAATGTCAGGCGCTGCCGGCCTGATGAGTTGGCTTTATTACTGCCCTTGTAAATAACCCAAATCTTCTTTACGATCACACATAAAGACATTTGTGTTCTGTTTTTTTTTTTTTACTATGCATTGACAAAGAAGTATGTGGGCCTATTGCTGTGTTTTAACCCATTGATGACGGCTGCTGCGCGATGCCACATTGGCTCTCCTGCCTGATGCTGCGTCGCGCAGCATTATTACTTTATCTAATTTTCATGGCATTCCCAGCATTGAATGCACTGTCATTGGTTCAAATACACATGAGGTGGGTTTTGTTGATTTTTTTAAGACAACGTGACCACCCAAAAGTTGTGTGGTTTGCCAAAAATCATGTCAATCAAAAAAATAAAAAATATAAAAATAAAACAAAATAATTAAAAAAATACGCCAGCTATGTCGGCGACAGAACAGTTAGTGGCGTTTGGTGCGCAGAATCAAGGTCTACTATAGACTACTGACGAAAATCACACAACACAATGCATCTATTTATTAACAATATTTAATAATTTTCTAATTCATCTCATTTTGACGATTTTTAGAAATATTTGTTGGTTTGTAAGCGCTAAGGGAGCATGTTTAAATAAAACCTGTGAACTTTAACTTTTAAATGTATTTTATTTCATGTTTCTATGTGCTACACAGGCTTAGATATTAAGGTTTTGGTAGACTTGACAATTCGTACTATTTTTTCAGAAAACCCTCAGGCATTAAGGACATGCATCCTAGATTGCCATAGTCATCAATGGGTTAAGTGGGTTGATTGCTTCAGTGAATACTGTATGCATGTGTGAATTCAAAGGCCTGATGTAAATAAGTGTATTAGTGGATACAACATTTCATTTTTTTTAACTCAATGTCGACTTTCTTCCTTAATTGGAGCATTTCCCGCATCTCGTTATTTTTTTTCTTAGAATCAGTTTGGGGTGATCGCTCATTTGTCATGGAGATGACTCTGTTGTCAGCACATGACCTTAGTAGTTTAACAATATTAATATACATACGTATAGCCCATGGATAGACCTAGTAGGGTTTAATTTCCCAAAAATATGGAATCCTCCATTTCCCATGATGCAACCAAGGCCCATTTTGCATCAAGTTGAGGTATTGCTGTTATAACCTTGATGACATAATAAGGAGTTATTCTCCCAGACTTGAAAGAGCTCATTAAAAACCATGTAAGACAGCACACAAGTTTTTTTGTGAATATATGGCCCGCTTGAATAATTGGCGTTGGCGTTCCCCTTCAACAACATATTTTTTTAGAAAAAGTGTACAGTTACTGTCACAATTTATAATTTTAGTTTTTGTTTTGATGAACCCAATATGTTTCTGCAATCGCCAAACAATTAAGGTAAAACAAAAAAGCAAACGACTATTGATCCATCTGCTATTATGGCACTGGATTGTTTTGCTGCCGTGATTGCAGAATAATAATGGACTGTCTCCAATTGAAGCAGTGAGATGCCCCAAGAACTAAAGGCTATATGGATTCAAACCAAATTGCACCAAAAGAAATGGGTGATGGTATTAAATTGCTAAGCTTTGGCGTATTCAGTTCTTAGGAGCCATCCCTCTTTGTGCATATTATATGAGAGCTATGGGAATCCAAATGCGACAATATTGACATTGTGTAATTAAAGTGGGGTCATTAGGTCTGCTGCTATTTTAGAGGAAGAAAAAGCAGTTAGTTGCATCACTGGAATCCTGCCTGGGCTGGGAGAACACACACACGCGCGTATACAAACACACACACACACACACACACACACACACACACACACACACACACACACACACACACACACACACACACACACACACATAAACTTGAACACACATGCAAACAGTCCTAGCCCTACCCGCCCCCCACCTACACACACACACACACCCTCTTCTAAATTAGAGGGGGTTGATAATGGGAGGGGTGGGGGTGGCTAATGAAACAGAAGGGGCACAGAGTGAGCAGGGATTTCTAAAGACTGCAGTCGCTGGATGCCTTGACCCCTGTTGCCAAGTCCGCTTTTTTATAAAAGATGTTGGCTTTGTTTTTTTTAGTAAAGTTGCTTACAAATATTGGTTGGACATATATATAGGGGAGAACGGGGTACTCTGAGCCACTTTTTACATTTGCTCCCCTCTAAGCAAGCTAAAATGATTTATCACTCAAATGTACACATTTCCCATTAATTCAGGATGTTTCCTAGAAATAGGCATTAGCAGATTTGTTTCAAGACAAAGGGCAGTGAAAATATGATTGTTTTAAAAAAAGATGTCATGTGGCTCACTTTACCACAGATGTGGGGTAAACTGAGACAGACCAGAAAAATCAAGGGGGTAAAGTGAACCACTTACTTTTTCCACTCTGAAACACATATTGTAACAGTTAGAATCCTGACCGCTAGCCAAACATTTCAGAACAAATGTCGGACTAGTAAAATAATTATGGGGTTTGGTCAATCAAGCAAAGCAAATTTTCTAAACACTTGAAAGTAACTCTGAAGAAAATCAAATACAACATATATAATATAGTATATAATTCAAAAGGTTTTAATAAGATTCAAATGAAAGATAGAACCAGTTAGATTAGAACATAGTCTGGGGGTCAGAACACAGGACCCTTAAGCCCAGTTCAGACCAAAGATTCGCCTTGCAACTGCTTGCAACTGCAACTCCTTGCGACGAGACCGCCGAAACGTTCTAAAACTGGACCTTGGGATTTGACATGTTGAATCTTCTGCGACGCCTTGCAACCGCTTGCAACGCACTGCAACGAGCAGTTCACACTGCAACGAGCAGTTCACACTGCTGCGATTTCTCCCCCGCGACGTTCTAAAACCGTCTCGTCGCAAGCAGTTGCAAGGCGAATCTTTGGTCTGAACTGGGCTTTAGAGCCAGCTTGTGTCTGGGGGTCAAAGCATAGGAAAATCAGAACCAGCGAGAACAGCCTGGGACTCAGAACACAGGAGAAGAATTCCAACTGGATAACATCAGCCTGTCATACTCTACAACTAGGCCTACTCTAAATTCCAGCCCTGAAGGTTACAGGGAAAGATGAGAAGGTGCTCTTTCCGTGTGGTTGCCCCAGGTCGTCTTCCTGGTGTATTTCCTTGGCATAATGGCTTTTCTACAATGTGTATGACATTAAAATAAAACATATGTTATGTAATATTACATTAAAATATGTTTAAGACTAAACTTAACGTGTGCCTCATGGTGGGGGAAAGTGAGACAGTGCCTCACTTTTAACTTAGCATTTCAGGCTAATCTTTAGCTAATATCATCACATGGTTTTTACATGTTGGTAGTTCATCAACACGTATGATAGAAGTTTTTCTACGTGAATACATTTGCTTTTGCACAACAGTTGATTAAGTTGACAGCAAGAACATTTACTTTTACATGCAAAATACCTATTTTGGTGAAAAAAACATGCTTACCACAGCACCATGAGGTCCTCTCTTTCAGGGCCATGGGGAAATGAGAGGGGCTTGAAAAAATACACTCAACAAAAATATAAACACAACACTTTTGTTTTTGCTCCCATTTTTCATGAGATGGACTTAAAGATCTAAAATACATTCCAGATACACAATATTACCATTCCTCTCAAACATTGTTCACAAATCTGTCTAAATGTGTGATAGTGAGCACTTCTGCTTTGCTGAGATAATCCATCCCACCTCACAGGTGTGCCACATCAAGATGCTGATCTGACATCATGATTAGTGCACAGGTGTGCCTTAGACTGTCCACAATAAAAGGCCACCCTGAAATGTGCAGTTTTGTCTCACAGTAAAATGCCACAGATGCCACAAGCATTGAGGGAGCATGCAATTGGCATGCTGACAGCAGGAATGTCAACTAGATCTGTTGCTCGTGCATTGAATGTTCATTTCTCCACCATAAGCCGTCTCCAAAGGCGTTTCAGAGAATATGGCAGAACATCCAACCGGCCTCACAACCGCAGACCATGTGTAACCACACCAGCCCAGGACCTCCACATCCAGCAGGTTCACCTCCAAGATCGTCTGAGACCAGCCACTGAGACAGCTGCCGAAACAATTGGTTTGCATAACCAAACAATTTCTGCACAAACTGTCAGAAACCGTCTCAGGGAAGCTCAACTGCATGCTCGTCGTCCTCATCGGGGTCTTGACCTGACTCCAGCTCGTCGCCGTAACAGACTTGAGTGGGCAAATGCTCACATTCGATGGCGTCTGGCACGTTGGAGAGGTGTTCTCTTCACGGATGAATCTCGGTTTACATTGTTCAGGGCAGATGGCAGACAGCGTGTGTGGCGTCGTGTGGGTGAGCGCTTTGCTGATGTCAATGTTGTGGATCGAGTGGCCCAGGGTGGTGGTGGGGTTATGGTATGGGCAGGCATCTGTTATGGACGAAGAACACAGGTGCATTTTATTGATGGCATTTTGAATGCACAGAGATACCGTGATGAGATCCTGAGGCCCATTGTTGTGCCATACATCCATGAACATCACCTCACGTTTCAGCAAGATAATGCACGGCCCCATGTTGCAAGGATCTGTACACAATTCTTGGAAGCTGAAAATATCCCAGTTCTTGCATGGCCAGCATACTCACCGGACATGTCACCCATTGAGCATGTTTGGGATGTGCTTGACCGGCGTATACGACAGCGTGCACCACTTCCCACTAATACCCAGCAACTTCGCACAGCCATTGAAGAGGAGTGGACCAACATTCCACAGGCCACAATTGACAATCTGATAAACTCTATGCGAAGAAGATGTGTTGCACTGCATGAGGCAAATGGTGGTCACACCAGATACTGACTGGTTCTGAGTCCCCAGACCCCAAATAAAGCAAAAAAATGCACATTTCAGAGTGGCCTTTTATTGTGGACAATCTAAGGCACACCTATGCACTAATCATGATGTCAGATCATCATCTTGATGTGGCACACCTGTGAGGTGGGATGGATTATCTCAGCAAAGCAGAAGTGCTCACTATCACACATTTAGACAGATTTGTGAACAATGTTTGAGAGAAATGGTAATATTGTGTATCTGGAATGAATTTTAGATCTTTAAGTCCATCTCATGAAAAATGGGAGCAAAAACAAAAGTGTTGTGTTTATATTTTTGTTGAGTGTATATCTCACATGACCACAAATGTTTTCCGTTGCCTGGATACAGGGGGTGGCTCACATTACCCGATGCCTCAGATTCCCCCGTTCTCCCCTATATATAAACACAAATCTTTCCCATTATCTTTCTTGTAATTTTTCTAGATAAGCTTACTTTTAAGTGAATAAAAAATCCATAACTATCCAAAACAAAGGAGAATTAATATTTCTCCCTGCAACAAAGAATATGAAGCGTGATTTCAGAAGTAAGAATCTAATGTTGTTGATGAAGTGGACGCAATAAATAATCCCTCATTATTACTGTATAGATGAACATGATTAAGTTTATCATAGGCTATATTATGTACAACATATTTAGGCTATTTGCAATCGTTGAAAAAATAGTCGCTTGGTTGCCTGTTTCTCTTGCGAGGATATAGCAACCCTGCTTGACCCCTAGCTAGGCTCCCCACCTTTACTGCCTTCCTTAAGCCACTCTGCTATACTCTGACTCAGCAGGCAGGAGCTCTTCATAAAGGACTTGATTGGATTTCTCCTGTGAAAGGAAGAAGAAATACATAGATGTTCTGTGGGGGAGCCGTGCCTCTCCACGAAGCTTGTGTGTGTGTGTGTGCTTCAGCATAGCTATCAACCTGTGTCGAGGATCACACCATAGTGACCTTACATAAGCCGTGCTCGAAGAAAGAAATATACTTGTGCACACACACGCTTTCTGAAATGTAAACCTGTGCTGTGCATTCAGACATTGCAGATCAGATTAAATCCCCCTCAAGTTTGCCATTTGTGACTAATATTTCCATGAGAACATTGGAAAAAATGCTGCTAGTTGATACCCAGCTTTGAACATTATTCTCATCTTTAAAGGTGCTCCGAGGAACCTTTAGTTTTTGTTAATTCCTCCGCCCCCTTTGGACAAAAGCGGTAGTGTATTTACGACGCCAGCTGTTGTTCCTGGATGAGCATACCCGGACAAAGGCATTAAGAAAAACTATATCAAAATAGCATTCTTTGCACCACTGTTCTCGTTTGCTGTTCCATGTCGTTTCAGAAATATTTAAAAGTTCCTTCGTAGCACCTTTAATGACACCTACAGTATTAGCAAAAACAAATATTGATGCATTTAATATCACTATATAGGTGTTAACCTTGGTGTTTTGTTGATTGTGCACTGTTGGGAATTCATAAGGGGTAGATTTGGTCAAAGTCAAGAATATTATTAATTTCATGGAAATTATAATATTAAGAAAAATTGTTAATTAATGATCAATTAAATTAGTCCAGCTAATCAAATTACTTATTAATACCTACGGAGCACCACCCTTTGTAAAAGAGAACTTTGTATCAAATCAGAAAACAGTCTCATAATGTTAAAGGGATTTATCTTGAAAATGTCAAAGTTGGTTACAATGTACATTTAAGATAATGAAGGAGTGAATATTCGAGCATAAACCTTATTTACCAGCCATTAGTGAAATACAAGACACAAATATCACAGGCACTGCTTCTTAAAATCAAAATGTAAGGGTTTATTTACTTAGGCAAGTTGATTAAAACGATACACATAAGTCAATAACCATTAACTAATCTAATTTAAGAAAGCAGACATAGCACAAGCAATAATAAGAACAGTTTAGATTATAAAGCCATGTATTTCTATCTATGTGCGGGTGAGTGCACATGTGTTGTGTGTGTGTGTGTGTGTGTGTGTGTGTGTGTGTGTGTGTGTGACAGAGGAACGTCACTCTAGAAATTAGATGGACGGACACGAGAGTTGATCACGCGATAGTTTGAGGTGGCTTTTAAGCCACGGGTAGATCAATTGCTAATAGCAATGTGGACAACTTCTAAAAGTTGAATCTTCTACCTTTAATCAGTAGGGGAAGTAGCATGCAAAGCATGTATGTAACCTACTGCTTCAATCAAACACATAAGAATTATAAAGGATGATGCTGGGAGACTTAGGGTTTGTCTTCACGCGATCTTAACTTTAAAATTACAGAAAACTCAACGCTCATGTATTCATTAAGAATACTTGAGGGGGAAATCACGAGTGTCAGTGTGTGTGATGTGCGTATGATGTGCGTAGTTAGAAATGAGAAGGAGAGAAAACAAAAGACAGTAGCTGCAGCTCCAGCGCGTAGTGAACTGTTTCCTCCAATCACACAGTGACTGCAAATGCGCATTTACGTACACTGAGTTGAATTGATAAAGAGGAAAGAATTCACCGGCTATAAGAGTGACAGCAACAACACATCAATACATTCCCGGTTAACGGGAGAAAAACACTGTGAGCGAAAAACACTTATGTAAAACATAAGTGAGTCAGAATTACTTTAAATCAGGAAATAGTGAGCTCGTCAGCTCTTACGTTTACTTCAAGTTAATGAACAACATAAAATAACTATCTTAGCCCAGACAATAGCCTCACGTGAATTGCTTGGTCCAGCGATGATTGGTTGAAGGCAGCTGGAGGACATAGGAGGAGAAAAAGGCCGCTAGCCGGGCCTTGTGCACTGATGGAGCGCGTCTTGTGGAAGACAGTGGTGTGGAACCAGCTCAGCTGATAAGGGCAGCGTGCCACAGCATGCCAAGGGATGGAAAGCAGGGGATCAGCAGCTTTTCTTGGCAATGGCGGGCTGTCTGCGGTCTGATGGGCAGCGTAGGCAAGGAGGAGAAGAGGAAGCGGAGATCTCCCTCTGCGTCGGTCCTTGTCCTTGGCTGGCGCTGCGTCTAGGGCAGCGTAGTAACGGCCTAGAGGATAAGTGATAGGCAGCTTCACTTGGCTGGCTACGGTCCGTAGAATGGGCTGTGCAGGCGTCTTGATGAAGGGATCCTGCGTCTTTGCTCACGCTTTACGCGTGTGGGGTCGTTCTGTTTTGAGAAGAGGCTGAGGTGGCTGCTTCAGCTCTGGTGAAGAGGTTTTCTGTAGGAAAAACTCTCTCGTATCCGGGAAAACAGAGGAGATGTTTCAAGCAGTCCATGAACTCGTCCAGCGAGTATAAAGACTGGGACTTGGAGTTGCTTAATCCTAGGCCACAGGTTTAAGCATGTCTTACCTTCTATCACGGCTGGAAGCCGAGGGCGAATGGCAAAGATGAGAGTCTTGCATCCTGTATTAAAACAGTCCAAATGCATTCTCATCCAATCAGAAGTTAGTTGTAATCAGCAAGCAGTGTTTACATTCGAACCAGCCAATACAATGCTCTTCCTTCCTTAGGAAAAGAAAGCTTTGAAGCTTGTGTCTCACAGTTGAGATAAGGTAAACACAGCAGGGTGCCTGGGCCCTGCCATGTCTGGTTTGAACTTTATGGTAGCTTCCAAATAGAGTTTCATCCTGTGGAACTTGCAGAGAATCAGTCCCCAAAGGTCTGGTAGGATTAACCAACCTTTTAAAAGGAACTATCACATCTTAAATGAGTTTATGACCTCCGCAGGGGTCTGGGATGGTTGCATCTACAGAGAAACTTATGTAAACATGCGTTAGACTTTAGTCTCTTGGAATGCACTGTGGCATCAGTCTTAACCCATTACAACATTTCAAATGAGACACTCTGTGTAGGCACAACAGCACTCATTTTGTAAAGATTTTCCTGAACAAAATTAAGAAATATTATATGCTCTGATAGTGACTCTAATCATGTAAGTCTTTGGTCCGATGAATGTCAAGCAAAATTAAATTAAAAAACAACCTCAAGTATTCTCGAGCAAACCTCACCAACATAGTTCTCTACACCTTCTACACACAGATTGCCATTAGGTATAAAGAATGTACACACTGTCCCTTGTGTAAACTGTCTTGGTGTTCTGTCCCTGTCTCTCTCATACTCTTTCCCCTCTACCAAGTCTGAGCTGAGGGTTAGCTTGAATGGGCCTGAGGGTGCCTCAGTTCAATTGGGGTGCAGAGGAGGGACACGGATGGAAGAGGGGGATCAATAGGGGAGAATATGAGAGAAAGAGGGAAAGAGGGCATGCATGGATGTAAACAAGGGCAGAGGCAGCAATTCTAATTATCTGTTAAGAAGACTTTTGTTCTCTTCCGCAGGCCCCGACAGCAGGTTTCTTTATGCAACTGCTAAAAGGTCCAGTGTGTGTATACGCCTGTGTGTGTGTGTGTGTGTGTGTGTGTGTGTGTGTGTGTGTGTGTGTGTGTGTGTGTGTCTGTGTCTGTGTGTGCGTCTTTTACATGGCCACTAACAGGTCTCGGATCACTGGCTATGAAAGGAGCGACTGGTAACCGTTGTGTTTCTAACTGTGCAACTCTGCCCTTTGATTGGCTGGCCGGAGTGCTACTGCTGCTACCGCTGGTGCTGCGGGCAGAAATAAGGGTTATTTTGAATTTTGTCAATGGAGGTCATGTGGTGTGGGCTGTTGGGTAATTTTTAGTGATGATGACTTACTGAGACCCGACTGTTCAACGGACCAAAGTACGTCAGCCAGCCGTTATTCAGCAGGCTTCTTGGCTGGCATGAGAAGAGGTTTCAAGAAGTGTAAAGTGACATTTCAATATGTTTCCCAGACTCCTGTCAGCAATTGTGTAGACCAGGGGGAAAAAGATTGATCAGTTTGTGCAATATCGACATAATAATTGAACTGACCAACCCTTATACTGTGAATCTATAGTACGATCTTGAAAATAATGATTGAAATGAATTAAGAATGATTTGAAATGAACCTGGTCCCTCAACACCACCTCCCTTGCAGAAGCGCTGCCTGACCAGAGCCCATCTCCTCTGACTCCACCCACCCTCACCAAAGACTGTTGAACACCCACGGACAATAAATAAACCATCTACGGACTGTAATAGCCCCCTCGAACCTCCCACCCTCTTAGTATTTTAACCTTTCTTGAGTCATGCCATCTTTTTATATACTGTGAATATAATGCATTTTATATAGTTGTATGTGTCCACTCCAATGTGAGCCTAGGTAACAAAATTGTGTTTAATATGTGCACTGGTGTATTTATTGAATGATATATATATATAAAGCAAGTCTAAGTCTCAGTTTATTTTACATTTTCTTTTTTATCACAGTTGGTATAAAGGAACAGGTACAATGGTTTTAATATCTGTTTAGGCTGATGAACCTATGAAAGAGTACTCGTTCCTAAACATTAGTTGACCCACGGTGGAATGTTTTTAGGAGCTATCAAAAATCAGATCCAGATATACCATTCAAGATGGCTGTCCTCTTGAGTGCTGTGAGACAAGTTACTAGAGATCCATACTCTCTCCACACAAATGATACTTTTATCATAGAACCATCATTTACTACATGGTTGAACAGATTCAATTCTGGTCATAACTCAATTTTATAACCAATACAATATGTAGTTATTGTGTTTTGGCTTTGTGGGGCAACACAAACACTGAAAATGGTTATTAACTCAATCAAATGCATATTAATGTAATCGAAAAACAAATAAAAAATTATGGTACTTTTGTCTGACAGTCCTAACAGGTCAACAGTTAATGATAGTATGCTATTTAATCCATTTGAACTAAACAAACATGAAAAAAATTATAATTATTTAGATTTTGACCCTGATAGTAATTTTCTCTCTGATAACTTGCCATATTCATCTGAATATTACAATGAAATCCGTTTTAATCATCTAATTGAAGCGTTTCCGGTAGAATGTAAGCTATTTTCAGCATCATTAAAGAGGGTGCAGCCAAATCAGAATACCCAAACCACTTCAAAACACATAATGAAAAAACCATAACCAACCCTAAAGTGATTGTCAATGAATTCAATGATTATTTTGTGAATGTCGACTATAACTTAGCAAAGGATATTGTGGAACCAAAAGAAAAGGAGGATGTAGGTGATGACATCATCAACATTAATGCCAAAACCATCTATCTGAAGAGAATTTAGGAAAAGGAGTTGATTGAGGTAGTTAATAACTTTAAAAATAAAAAAATCTTCTGATTGTAATGATATGGATATGACACTAGTAAAAACTATTATAGAAACTATAGCTAAACCCTTAACATATATATGTAACCAATCATTCCAAACAGGAATATTTCCAAACAAAATGAAAATAGCAAAGATCATACCTATCTATAAAAATGGAGACATGCACTCCTTTTCTAACTACAGACCAATCTCTCTACTTCCTCAGTTTTCAAAAATATTAGAAAAACTTTTTGCTCTAAGACTTGACCACTTCATAGAAAAGCACAACTTACTGAGTGACCACCAATATGGCTTCAGATCAAACCGATCCACCACAATGGCAGTCATGGAATTAGTAGAGGAAATATCAACAGCAATCGAAAATAAGAAATTCACAGTAGGAGTATTCATAGACCTTAAAAAGGCATTTGACACAATAGATCATACAATACTAATGAGAAAACTTGAAAGATATGGCATTAGAGGAATAACACACACATGGCTTGGTAATTATCTCTACAATAGAGAGCAGTATGTACACATACAGAACGACAAATCAGATTTAATGAAAGTAACATGTGGGGTTCCACAAGATCATTATATTTGGATACAAAAAAATCAAACATGAAATAAAAATCATGATAGACCATGTTGAAATAGAAAGAGTCTATGAAAATAAATTCTTTGGAGTGATCATAGACCACAAATTATGCTGGAAACCACATATAAAACAAGTAAAAAGAAAAGTATCCATGTCCACCGCAATACTTTATAAAACAGAAGATGTACTCAATTCAAAATCATTACACATGTTATACTGTTCCTTAATATTACCATACATTACATACTGTGTGGAAATATGGGGAAACACGTACAAAACTGTTACCAACCCTATTTTTATTTTACAAAAGAGGGCAATCAGAATCATTAATAGAGCAGAATATCTTGAACCAACCAATACATTATTTATAAACTCAAACGCACTCAAATTTAGAGACTTAGTGGAGTTCAAAACAATGCAAATAATGTATAAAGTCAAAAACAGGATAGTTCCAGACTGTATCCAGAAGTTGTTTCAGATTAGCCAGAGCAAGTATGAACTAAGGGGAATGTGCATGTTTACCAAGATAAATATAAGAACAAATGTAAAACAAAGATGTATATCGGTACAAGGAGTAAACATGTGGAATGTCTTGGATGAAGAAATTAAAACGTGCGACACGGTACAAAGATTTAAAAAAATACTGAAAAAGAAGATGCTTAACAAATATAAAAGTGAGGCATGAATGGCACTGTGAATATGTATTGTGGATTATTTTGTCTTGTGTCATAACTTTACATGTAATATGTTAACATATACAGGAATTAATTATAGCAATAATATTTACAATAACTATCAAACAAATTATTAAAACATATATATATATATATATTAGTATATATATATAATAATTAAATAAGATCCTGAGGGACCAACGAAAAAATGAATAAATAAACATAATGTAAAAACGGTAGGCGCAATAAGCTAAGGCTTCAGCCTACACCTTTTCGATCAATACTATTTATAAGAAATTAATATATAAATTACGATGACAACTTTGTGTTATTTTGTGTGTTTTTTTATTATTTTATTTTTTTAACTTATGTAAGTAATGTTGTGAATATGTTTTGATCGAAATAAACTGAAACTAAACTAAACTAAACTAAACATCATATTAACGTGTCAGCCTATTGCCATTTGATGAATCAGGGATTGTTATCAGTGTTGATGGAGGCCCAGCTACAGTGGACACTACAGGGACGCTGCTAGAAGCTGTGTTAGACTCCGGGGACTGGGGGATCGATGGAGGGTCTGCTGGCTGGGGTCTGCTCTGCTTGGGCTGAAATAATGACAAACAGCTCCGGTCTCTGTGGGAGTATTATAGAATGAAGATAATGGCAGGGCCGTCTTTGAGCAGCTTAGATGTGCCTAAAACAAAGAAATTATGAAAAGCATGGGGGCCATTTTCTAGATAGAACATTTTACACTAAATAAAAGATGTTCATAAACGTAAAGAAAAAAAAGTATAGTTGAACAATTAAATTAGTTTCAAATCATTCAATCATTCGTTTAGGTATAAGACAATGCTTGGATTAGAATCCCATAATGTTATATTTACTCATTAGCTCAACAAGAGAGGAGGGCAAAAACTGGCAGATTGGGATTTTAGCTCTACAAACATTTATTTTTGGGGGCGCAGGAATCTTCTTGCTGGAGATGAGCTGTGTGTTCACCTGCAAATGTTTGTTTTTCCATAGCATTCCACATAAGCCAAAAGAAGTGACTGCAAGGTGCTCAGAATGGAGTCAGTTTTTCAACAGTGATGTTTTTAAAAGCCAGGGTTGAGGCGAAGGGGTGTGAGCTAATACAAACCCTAATACAAACCCTAATTAGAAAAGAGCAAAGTTTGGATCCCACTCAATACAATGGTTATATGAAACCTCATTAACAGAATACATGTTTAAAATCACACTATTGGCTTTCTTCCCAACTTCACACAGCAGACTGTAGACTGTAGCTGGTATAGCTGGTGAACATTTATGAGGAGCATTTAGCTTTTAAAGAGCCGGAGAGTGAATTTTGGTGTTGTCCAAATTAATGCTAATGTTGTGCCTGCTGGATGTGTTAATAGCCAACTGTATGCTAACCCGCTTGCAATAGCAACTTTATAAAGTGATATGTCAATGTTGCATTTACAGCTGCTTCTGCTGCCCCCAAGTGGCCTAAACAAATCAATCAATCAATCAATCAATCAATCAATCAATCAATTCAGTCAGGCTCCAAGTCCATGTATTGGATCCATTGCTGTGTTGTTTACATGTTTAAATGGTCACACATGTGGTGAGGAACGAATTACTTTACTTTATGACAAACACACTCAATATTTAGGACTGTTTCACTTGTTTTGGGAACTAAATTCACAGCCTTAAAAATCTCTGAAAATCTTTGGAGATGTCCAAAAAAGGAAAAAACATTGATAAGGGAAAGGAGGAAGACAAAGATTATGCGGAAGAATTGAAAAAACAGTTGGCAGACTTGATGAGAGAAATGAAAAGTGAGAGGGAGACGGAGCGAGCACTGCTGAAAGCTGAGCTGGCTGGGATTATGGACGAATGGATTGGGCGTTTTGATGCAAAAATTAAAGAAAAAATTGCAGCTGGTCTGAAGCCACTGTTGATCGAATTGAAGGAACTTCAAGCCGTGAATGTGAAGAAAGATCAGCTCTTGAAAGAGCTTGGAGATAAAATTGATGACCAAGATCAACAAGCAAAAAACAGAGATGTGATAATAACTGGTTTGGACATTAAACCAAGGTCGTATGTAGCTGCCGTGAGTGGAGAAGAAGAGGGCGATACAAGGAATGTGTCGGTGGATAACCAGGTTGAAAGGTTCCTGAGAAGCAAAGGCATTAGTCTGGATCTGGAGAACGTGGAGTCTTGTTTTCTTCTCCCGAAGGGAAAATTGGCCAAAAAGCGTGCTGTTATTCTGAAATTTGTGAGTAGAAAGCATAAGATAAATTTGCTCAGTCAAGGCAAGAAGCTTAAAGGCGAACAAATTGGAATGAGTGAAAACTTAACCAAGAGAAATGCTAACCTGGCCTACCAAGCGAGAGGGTTAAAAAATGTGGACGGGTCCAACAAACATGGACAAGAGATGGAAGAATCTTCATCAAAATGAATGGAGCTACACCCGAAGAAGCTAAAATTGTGCAAATCAGAACGGAGGAGGATCTGGTTCAATTCCGGAGGGAAGAGGACCTGATCAACCCAAGCAGCAAGAATGAGCAACATACCTGATGGGATAAATTATCATGAAAGTCTGGAGTTATTAGCTAATCTTTACGAGGAACCTAGATTATCAGACCCAAATGACATTAAAGCATGGACAATTTGAATTAAAGTTGGCATGGTCTTTGAATTAAAGGGATTTAAACTGGTTTGTGTCATAATATAAGGTTTGAAATTGTAAATACAATGTGCTCTGCTATTGATAACCTAATGGAATGTGTGACTATTGAAATTTAAATGAAAGATACATGTTAATTATCAGCTGTGTGTTCAGAACACCCGAGTTAAAATTGGAAGACTTTCTCTGACTGAAGAATTTGTAAATACACTGCATGTTATGGGACTGTAGCCAAGGTCAGCAGACACACTGACTGTTTTGAATACTTTTGCAGAGGTGTTTAGGCTACTAGAGAAGAAATGGACAAGGCCATATCTGCATTGTCACAGGGAGAGAGGAAAATAGAGACCTAAAATTATTTGTGTATTAGAATGAATCTTCTTAAAAAAAAAAAAAAAAAAAATGTTCTAACTGTAGTAGCTGTGTATCTGTGTATCTGAATCTTATGGCAGTGGGGGCGGGACTCGATAAGCCTTTGGCTTCTCCTGCTACCCTTCGGACGATAACACAAAGTAATATGTATGAATATGCAATGTGAAAATTATGTATTATGTGTAATTGTCCGGAAGAATAATAATAAATAATAAATAAATAAATAAATGCTAACAGTGACTGCAATTGTTCCTATGTAAAGACAATATAAACATGCACATTGTCCCAATACAAATGAGGCTGCATGTGTTTGTGTGTGTGTGTCTGCCTATTGTGTTGATACAAGAGGGCAGTGTCTCTATGCTTGTCCATTAGGTGAGAGCAGCATATGTCACAGCTCAGTCAGATGGGCTTCTGTCTCGGTGGGAATACACTACACTACAGCTGGCATTCACAGGGGAACACTCACACGTGCGCACACACTCGCACGCACACACACACACACACACACACACACACACACACACACACACACACACACACACACACACACACACACACACACACACACAAGACAAGACTAGATAAACATGTACATAATGCTGTCCCTCATGCTTAGCCTCTTTACAAAATGGGATTATTTTCACTGCATAATTAGGAATTGTGGAGCGTCAAGTGGAAATGGGGCCATTTAGGGACATCTACAGTAGTTCAAGGGACTTTCATGTGTTGCCTTATGCTTCTCAGATAGAAGGGAGAGAACTCCTTAACAAAGCAGATTGAGCAGCTTAATGATCAATGCTTTTTAAAAAAACAGCTTTTATTTGTGCACTTAGATTATTGTATTTAGCTGATCAGGAAGAGAAATGAAAGAGAACTGGTTGCAGTGGGACAAGTGCGACCATTTTACACAAGCACTTATGTTTGAATACAATATATCCTAGTACTCTTTCCATCTTCCATATGAGTACTACACATTTGAAAATCAAATCATCCTTGGGTCTTATATTACAGTAAGACCTTCTAAAACTGCTGCAAGACATCGCCGTAGAGTGAGCCTCTGTACTCCTACACAAACGCTGCAAAAAGGATTCACATATTGTACACAGCTTATACAGTTCAGTACTGCTGTATATGAACTCAAGAGTTCACAGTGGTCCAGTGTCCATTCATCTGTGTCGCCTTTTATATAGAGGATAGCATTTCATTCCATGTTATATAGTATATCCAATTGATGTCCTTTAAAGCATGTTATATTCAACTTATTCAACAATCCATTGCTTTCCAGATCCCCAGAGTCCATGGTTAGCTGGCAGTTAGATTCAAACCGGGTTACAGAAACAGGGAACAGTTTCTATAATAAACCCAGATTGCATTCTTGAACCTGAAAATGAGCATAATATGTGACCTTTAAGCATTAGCTACAAACTCACATAGGTAGACACACCTAGGTTTGATTGTGTGTTCACTCGTGCCAAGTTTTTTGTCCTCCATATGTGTGCGTGCTATTAAGAGCCAATGAGATGAAGGCCCCAGGGGACGGCTAAATGATCACGGTCATCAGTCTCTGGCTACTTGCTGCTGTCAGGACCAGAGAGAGAGGGGACAAAGGGGAGAGAGGGAAGAGGGTTGAAATGTGGATGTTGTGATGCTTGATTGGGCCTTTCTGAGCATTGAATATCACCAAGAAAAATAAGCTCAGGAAGCCCACTGAAGGATTTATGAGAACTTTAAAGGGATAGTTCAGTATTTTTGAAGTGGGGTTGCATGAGATATACTGTATATATGCATAGTAAGTCTGTTACCTTAGGGAGATGGCGGTCTGCGCAGTCACTATAAGGGGTTTGGGAGAGACATTGCTGTAGCAGAAGTCAGAGTTGTACTGTTGCATCAATGGCAACTCCTTATTATGACTGTGCTGACCCCTATCTCCATAAGGTAACAAAATACCTCATACAATCCCACTTCAAAGACACTGAACTAGCCCTTAAATATTCCGTATTTCCATCGAATTTTAAGGAACAATCAAAAATCCTGCTTTGCCCTGACATGGAAATGAATCCTCCAATATCCTTGAGTGACTTGAGTGGATTTCAAAAGGGGGTGAGGAGAGGGTCACTTCAAACATTTCACTCATCAACACTTGTAGAAGGGTTCCCTGCGCACTCCTGCCCAAAATGCGAGGAGAGGGTTTGTAAATACATTAGGGGTGTAATCCTGCTCCAGATTAAGGGGGTCAAAGGGCCCGCTAATCTAGTGGTAAGAGACGCAAGAGCGAAAAAACCCTAATCCCTTGTCTGACCATGCATGATACATTTTGATTAAAAGTTACCCTCCCACTTCTGTGATCTAACACACAAATATGGGCTAAAATAGAACCCGAGTGTTACTGTTGGTAAAAAAACACTGTCAGATGGAGCGCTATTAGGTCACTTGAGGCAAATAAATGAATTACAATGAGGGTAAACAAAAAGCCTATTGTTTAAATTTAAGGCAAATCCAAACGGTCCAAATTCAAATTTAAAGCCCTTTATAGCCATAACAAAGTCCTTTCTCTACTGGAAGATGCCCTCAGCTGCCACACTTTTTTTGGGTTAAACATTTAACTATCACTAATTTTTGCCTATGGCTCCTGAGCCAGGCCATAGCAGTAATCAAATGAAAGGCTGGACACTGACATGGCACATATTTGTTCCAACAGAGCAATGTGTAGAGATACATTTGTTCTTTTTTGTATAACCGTGGATTGAGAAAAACTCAATGCGGCCATCCATTGGTTATGGCAAATAGTGTGAGAACTTTAAAATGAGGATTGGCATTTCACAAACACACCCATGTGGTCAGGTTTATCAAAGGAGAAGTCCTTGTTCACATGACAACACGTTTAATAAAAGGTGACACAGGAAACTGGACGGGGTCACTTTCATATTGCTATATACTCGCTGTCCTCTGTATTCTTTAATCCCCTTGCAGAGAGTATCCCTGTATAAAACCCGGATAACAGATTTATCTGGGATAACGTCTGTGACGTTAACACAGCCCGTCCGTCCTCTCAGAGGCCACGGGGAGCAATAATCCGTCTCTCTTTACAACAGGGGATGTTAAACAATATTAGCAGATGTGTCTCGCAAGCCTGCGGAAATGAGGACAGGCTTTCAAGCAGGTAGTCTTAATCTCTTTTCTTTTTTTCCCTCAAACTATCTATTTCTCTTTCTGTCTCCTACGCACATACAGACAAAAACACACACACACACACACACACACACACACACACACACACACACACACACACACACACACACACACACACACACACACGTACACACCAACCCCCTCTCACAGTGAAATGTGACAAAGCTACGTTACACACACATACACACCGACCCACACTCACACACACACACACACACACACACATACCACCGACCCACCTACACACAAACACACACTCTTCCTCTGCACTCTGAGTGCCTTACATTAACCTGTTGTCGCTAGCGGTCAGAATCCGAGTGTGACTGGGTGAGGTGGGATGCCTTGTAGGCCTATACGTGTTGGTGAGCATTCATGCATGTGCGTGCAATTGCAAAATTATACATTTTAATGGCTCGAAAAAAACGCGTGGAAAAATACATCACGTCGCTGTAAAAGCCGGATCAATACGGAATGTGAGGTGTTACATTGCTTCGGCTGACTGCGGACGGGTCAATACCACAAAAATGCACGGAGACGCAGAGACAGGCTTTTTGCAATTACAAATTCATTATTATTCCATTAGAGATCCATGGAGAAACACTTCTGTTGATACCGAGAGTCACGTAGCGCCCGCAGGCTAGTACCAGCTTTCTGAAAGAAACTGTGGATGGTGTCCGTCCTTTCATGCAAAAAAAAAAGGCCTTCAACCCTTTCGACTGTGTTAATCTTGTAACGTAAAGGGGGTTAGAGGGTGTGGCTCAGCTGATTAGCCTGACTGTGCTGCACTGTGGAGATGTAGCAATGGTGATAGTGGGGTTGGCACCAGTATGCGGGGCATTAGGGCAGATTAGGGTCGGCCTTGAAAACTCATTCAAATCTCCTGTCTGTTTCATGAGAGGCAGGACAAACAACATACCCTAAGTAAGACACTGGAAGGTCAAGATAAAGTGAGGTAGACAAACACTGTAACACAATTACAGTGCTAGGAAAAGTCAACATTTCAAGGCAACTGTCTCTTGAGTTTTGAGTCCAACTAAAACTTTTAACTTTTAGGGAAAACTGCCAAATAGTGTGATCACTGTTTAATGTTTGAACGGACATTTTAAGCGATTTGGTATTTTGTGTTAGTGTTCATAAAGATACATGTTCATGATATATGAATGATAAGTTATCTCAAAAAAAGATGGCTCTAATTTAAGCAGTTTTCCTTTAAAACTTATGAAGAGACTTTTAGTCAGCCTGAAAAAAATAGAAAAATAAACTATGGAAGACAGTCGCCTTACAATTCTGAGTTTTGCTCACTTTTACTGTTATGAATGGGCTACAAATGAACTAGGTTGCACAGCGTGTTGTCCTGCCACACCTCAAGACAAAAGTGTTTTAATGGTCACACACAAAGCCAAGTTCAAGAGCTTTCTCCTGTCTGCATTCCTCTGCCTTCCTGTCATTTCTTCAAGAACTCTGCGTCTCTTGGATGCCGTTTTAATCTAGAAGCGATGAATTGTACCAGTGGGGATATTGGCATGGGGGATCGTTGCATTGTCTTGTTTGGACACAATTCCCTAAAAGATGTTTTAAGGCATTGTTAGATTACCTTACAATATCCTTAAAGTATGTAGAAATTAATAGAATAAATCATTAGTGAAAAATGATAGGTCTTGGCCAAGATTTGAAGTCTTACAGTTACACACACCAATCCTCAACCTACATCTGTTGTTCTCTTTTATAATGGGCAGAATGAAGGACTGACGGAGCTTGAAGAAAAATGGCAAATCTTCTATTATAGCAACTGGACGAACATCTTTTCATCGTTTATAAAACAGTGTCCATACCAAATAGCATACGCTTCCGTTCACTGCAATAAGAATTTAAAGCTCAATGTAAAGAGTTTTGACTTCACTTCTAAGCGTGTATATGCACTCGCTAAAAAAACTGATGAATTATAGCAGAACTATAAATGCTCTAACAGCCTCTTCAAGCCCATTCAAGCCTAAATTGGAAGTGCTCAAACTACCATTAATCAATATTGCCTATGCAGAAAATGAACAGGACACTGACAAACAAAATGGGGAAGTCTTAATTTTCTCACTCATGCACATGTACCTGCCTGTTTCTTTTTAATTTCAGCTCGGCTTGTTCTTTTTTTTTACGGTGACTCATTTATTACAGCCTCTTTGTTCATAAGTGGGACTGAATAATGAATAAGAGCAGATGTAGCTGTTGTCAATGGGTTAAGTGATAGACGGGTACAATTGAAATAACTACGGCATTTACTTTCTATTTCTCAGGATTTAATGTAATAATTCACTGTATGTTTGAAAGGTCTTTCAAATAAATCTGACCAGGGCACACAGGCTCACCTAATTGAAACAGCTCAGTGTATCAGTGGACCATGTCCTGTGTTTTACAACTAAAATAACCTCATCGCAGCCACGGCATGGAAGGGGGTCAAAGAAGCACCTTGCTCATTAAAACCAAAATCATAAATGAAAACGCCTGAGGGCTAACACAAAAGGCATTGCTCCAACTCCACACACAGACGCACACACACACACGCACACACACACACACACACACACACACACACACACACACACACACACACACACACACACACACACACACACACACACACACACACACACACAAAGCCCTCCCCAATGCAGCATAAGTAGAGCTTATCCCCTCTTGGAGTGCTCTGATCTGATCTGGCTCCTCTCGTCCCTGTTCATTCTATGGGTCACTCGCACACACACACAGACACACACACACACACACACACACACACACACACACACACACACACACACACACACACACACACACACATACTGCTTTGCCAGCGTGTGGATCAATGACAGGTGGAGAAGGTGCTGGGGGTGCAGGCCTCTGATCAGGGTGTGGCACTGGTAACACCCCGTGACCCTACAGGCCTCCAGTCCACAGACACAAGAGGACATCAAGGATCTTCAAGAAGGAGAACTGGAGACGTTCATTAACCCACCAATACATTACACATTCATCAAAATCCAGCTGAACAGAAACTAGTATAAAGGATATCTCCCCTATCTCTTTAACAACATGGATGTGACATGCAATTGGGTAACATTACAGTGTTAAGTGTTGCAGTGTGACTGATATTTCAAGATGGACATTCTCAGTATTCATGAATGAATAAAGAAATCAGTCAAATGTGTGTTTAGTGTGTTCTCACCCTGACAATCCTCTTCTAGTTTGCTTCCTTGGTTTACACCAGATGCGAGAATGATTCATTGTTGAGTTTCTCAAAAGGTTTGGTTCTTTTACATATATCATTTCCTCTCTGGCCTAAATCAATTGGTGAAGTCAACTAAAATGCAGCAGCATAAACCACATGAGAACGTTCTCTTCACTCATTGGTCAGATGTATCTATAGGGCGGGAGCAATAACTTATAGTTTCTGAACTGCTGTACAATTGGTCTGAATTTCCATGTGGGAAAACTACATAAAGGAACTACAGGAAGTAGATTGTTTTCCTCATCCAATAATGCATAGCGTAGCTGGCTATGGGAGCTCGCTACCCAGTGCTTCCTGCAAGTCTGCTCACAATCTCCCCACAAACAAACTGCACCAGAATTTGTCTTGAAGCGTACCCAGACCACCTCCTCAACAAGGTCTCTGTATACGCTTGTTCATCAACCCTCCAGGAATTTTGTTTAAAAAGTTTGGCAGCCAAATTTACAATTTTAAAGTATAAGTTATGGTCCCCGATGAATAAGTGTGGTTGAATAGCAAAAGTAGCCACTCTCCAGGCATCATATAGGCCTACATAAAAAAAATTTATTTCAGAGACTGTGTTCCTGCATTCTTGTGAATAAATCTCGTAATTCTGTTCCTGAAATGTTTGGCAAGTACCAACAGTAACTATTTATTAAGAGTACCGGTAAATTAAATTTGCACCAGAAAAAACCCAACTCGATTTAATTAACGTAGAAAGCCAGCATTAGGAAATCAACTCCTAACGTGATCTCGTCATTAGATCGCACTCTTTATAATCACTATTTTAGCCTCCATGCGTGCGTGGCTACATCTCACTGACGAAATCACCGGGAAAACCAGGGTAATGTTCACATAATCTACTTATAGCCTTTTTTTGGTGTGTTATTGCTCTTTTCTTCTCTTGTGGTTTTCACAGAAAGATTATAAGATTTTCTTTTTAAAGTAGGTCAATTCTAACTGGGTTGATATCATTTGGAAAAGTAGCAGATTGGGCTTTGAAAGGCCATTATCAAATGTTTCCTCACTTTTTTACCGTATCAGATAGGAATGAATTGAAAAATTTATTTTTTCTTTTTGTAGTTTGGGCGAGCTTGCCTTTAAAATAAGCAGACAAAGACACTTCTAGCAGTTACTAGCAGGTCTTTATGTTTCGGATGGATGACGAGATCGGCGGTCAGTGACTGCTGGTTCATTAATTGCAGCAGTGAATGTCTTGCAGGTATAAGGCCGTCCACTGAGTGACTTATGGCTGTAATTTAGCCTTGATTACAAACGCCATTACTTTACCACTAATTAGACTGTCACTCAGGGAAGACAGACAGGCCCCCCGTGTGAGGGATATATAAACGTGGTGGGGTTGATGGCACATACGTTGATTTGAAAAAAGGAAGTCCCTCCACTGCAAATGCAAATTTGGGCGAAACACTATCCAAAATTGACAGCAGGTGAAATCACACAGCCGATTCAATTCCGTTCAATTTAAAAAAATATATATATACACATTTCTAAAAGCTCCTCATTGCATACATTGTGATGCAGGAGAGTGCATTAATCAGGGTTTGCCTGGGCCCCTGTGTCAGACAATGAATCACTGCCTGTGCTCCGGCCCTGACCCCATAGGTCAGGCTTTTATAGACGACCACTTCATCACACAACAATCTGCCAGGCGAGTGCAGACAAAAGGCACACACACACACACACACACACACACACACACACACACACACACACACACACACACACACACACACACACACACACACACACACACACACACAACCTCACCTGCAGCGACCTTGCCTGCTGATCCATGGAGAGAGGTTAGAGAATAAAATAAACAGGGAATACCATTAAAGAACTCTGATTTATACACAGACACTTTATTATGTCTGTGTATGAATGCATAAAGGGCTCTATACCCCACACTTGGTAAATGTTTGTCACAGTGGTGAAATAAAGGGATACAGTTATGTGAGGTTGACTTTGGTGGTAAGTGGTATTGAATAGTTAGGCCACAACTTAATGATTGTCTTATTTCAGGGTCAGTTGAGCACTGTAGCCTATAGTGTTTTTTTATGGTGTTTGATTCCTTTTTTGTTCTTTAAGAGGCCAACAAAACAAAAACTAATTATTGTTGATACTTCTATGGTTACAAAAACATTTAATTTCCATTTTCTTTTCATGTACAATATTTGAATCTGCAGTTAAACAAGATAAGGCCGTCTTATCTATCTAAGCCTTGTATGGTTAATGGATGGCTTTTTTAATGGTTTCCAAATTACCCATAGCAACTTAACATGGATCTAATTGGTCAATGTATTTGCATTAAAAGTCTTAATAGAAAATGTATTAAAGTCCAACAGATATAATAAATAAAACAAATGAACAATTGAATCCCATTACATTTATCATGTTGACAATATTGTAGGATCAGAAAACGGTTTGTTCTGTTGCCATATTCAGTATATCCACTGTGAGCAGTGTCACCTTGTTTTGTGAAGTTTTGTGAAAAATGTATCATCAGACTTTTCAGGGGTGTGTACTGTACTAACATCTTTTGGTTCAATCAGCCCTCTGTAACTCAACACATTTAAAAAATATATAGCTACTGTAAAAATTAGTCATGAACATATCCATCCATGAACTATTTTATTCCTGCAACTGCACCTTCCTGGAAGTCTGCATTTGAAAACCTCAGTGGACCCACTATTTTTAGGAGCACCAACAGTATCATACTTCAACTGCTTAAGATGGCTAAAACAGTTTGAGTTAATGCAACGAGGCCATTGTGTTAAGGATTTTAGTGCAAGACAAAAGAAGTCCGCAGCTGCACCTCTTCTCCCCTCCATATTCATGGAATTGAGCTGGTTTCGTTTTACTGTGGAAATGTGCCCACTCTGATGGCAACTTTGGCACGGATGCTCAATAAAGTGGTAATGAGACAGGGAACACTGTATTGATAGAAAAGGCTCTCTATATACTTTTGGACCACTTTAGTCACTTTAGTTAATACTTAGTTAATACTTAATTAGCATTAACTAAGTATTAACTAAAGTCGTATATTTTTTTTAAATCACACTACATTATACATCTTTAGTGTGAGGGAATGCAAATTAAATTCCATAACTAAAAAAATATCACAAAATACCTCAAATGTTTTATTTAGAGGTGTAGGTTTTCTGGTGATCGGTTGCTTCTGTTCTTTATAACAAGTGGACAGGATGATTAACACAGTCAAATAACACAAAGTTTCATCTTGTTGTTGTAAATGAATGCCAGATCTTTTTAGTCTATACTCTCATTTCAGGACAATGCAGCGGTTTTATGGCAAGGGTCACATCTGCTATGGGATAAGGGGTAAGCCAAATGGAACATGAAGTGTGTGTGTTTGTGATTGTGTGTGTGTGCCTGTGCATGTGTGGTTGGAAGGGGGAACTAATGAGTCTCCTATGAGCTATTATCCGTACCTTAGCTCTGCACACTGGAATAATAAAAGCCAACATTGCAGCGCGCCCTAACAAGAGGCTGCAAAACAACACACGCCTCTGATAATGCAAGTGATCAAACATCCACTTATGAAGGTCAAAAAACCCAAACTCTACTTGGATCCAAAACATTTACACAGCAGATTGTTTCTTTCACATCGTGTGCCATTATTTCAAGATTTATAGGCTTTTTATTTTTTTATATAAGGTGACCCACTGCAGTCAAACACATTGTTGATGATACAATTTGTTATTAAAAACAAGGGGAAAAAAATACACTTTAAAGACCTTTACATAGTCCTTTTCAATTTATAAAAAGAAAAGAGGTTGTATCCAAAACTGTATATCCTTTGGAAACTAATATGTTGTTAAAATGAAATTAAGCTTTTAACTCTGGCTTCATCTTCAACATCTGGAATGTTGGTTTGCAAAGAGATGCAAATGTATGCACACTTATATAAATATATAGCAAAAGTTACATAAAAAAAATCTGAAAGTTAAAAGGTTTTCTACCCCCATTCACCTGCATTGTCTATCTGAATGTGGATTTACACAGACTGTCCTGTGGGGTCAGGAGGATCAGCCCGGCTATTGGCCGCTGCACCATACAGTCTAATTCTGTCTCACCACTAAGCCAATTATGTGATTGGTCTGAGAGTGTCAGCAGAGAGTGTGATAAACCCAGTTCCACATGGTGCCAGTGACCCACAGTTGTTAACCTACTGATAGTTCCATTCATCTCACAACATGTTTTTTGTGTGTGACTTTTTACCACAAAATCAATTAATATAAGATGTTCAGCAGTCTTTTATGGCACAAAACAACAGAGAGCACACACACACACACGCACACACACACACACACACACACACACACACACACACACACACACACACACACACACACACACACACACACACACACACACACACACACACACACACACACACACACACACACACACACACACAATCTGAATCAATCAATCATATAAGATGAGTGTGATGATGGCTCATATGAGGTATGGGACATGACCATCATCTTCTGCTCACTGGATCCATCCCATCCCCAGGTTCCCCCAATAAATAATACTGGAATTATAGGTGCCCCAGGCCATGACCCCTCAATCTAATGAGAGAAACGAGAGAGAGAGGGTGTGTGTGTGTGTGTGTGTTAGAAATCCCAGTGAGATGAGCCGTGATGGAGAGGCGCATAGTAATCCCATGGAGAGAGAGAGGGGGAGAGTGAGAGAGAGAGAGAGAGAGAGAGAGAGAGAGAGAGAGAGAGAGAGAGAGAGAGAGAGAATACTCGCAGCAGCCTGGCTCGCTCGGATATTATAGAGCTTTATTCTCCCACCCCACGTTGCCAGGTTGGGTGAGTAAAGTGGTCGCATTTTCTGGATGTCACGCTATAACTACTATAGTTCCACTGATTAACTGAAGCTGCCTGCTTGGTTGGTTGGTCTGGCTCAGTGCATGCGCTCCGGACGCGCAACATGAAGGAGGAAGAGAGAGAGACCAGACTCTCCAAAGAGTTGTAGCGCGGCGTTAGAGTTATGCCGGGACGTGAGTTGAACTTGTGTTAAAGAATGGCACCTTATCTCGCATGGATCTCTTCTGAGGGATGGCAGCTTTTCACAGTCACCACCACCATCACCACCACCACCACTGTCACTTCCCCAGCGCGGACCTGCGGCGCCTCTTCCACCGGCTCACCATCGCCTCGTCGCTGAGCATCCTCTGCTTCTCGCTGGTCTACCTCCTCACCGGATGCTGCGAGTCGGAGCTGACCGAGAAGAACTCTGAGATCAGGCCGCCCATCACGGGCTCAGGATGGCTGTACGAGAGGAACGGGACCAAGGAGGATACCGCCGCCGCCGCCGCCGCCGCCGCCGCCGCTACGGTTGGCGAAGGCGCGTTATTCAGCGGCCAGGCTCCCGTCCTAGAGGCGAACAGTTCGGGGAAAGAATGGACAGCCACCCGCAGGTTACCCCAGGCTCTGATCATAGGGGTTAAGAAGGGAGGCACCAGGGCGCTGCTCGAGTTTCTACGGCTCCACCCGGACATCCGCGCCCTGGGCTCGGAGCCGCACTTCTTCGACCGGCATTACGCACGGGGACTAGACTGGTACAGGTAGGCACACACACATTACGCGCAGGTGATCCATCTCTCTGCAAAGTCATTGAATCTCTCACCAAGTGTCCAACATGTGCTACTCTTCATTTGACAAACTTTTTTATACTGTGTCTACATCCGTCCTAAAATGCTACTCAATGCTTGGCTAAACTAATTTAGCCACTGACTGTTTATCAATTAAGTGATGGACTTTTTGACTGTGTTTTTGCTCAACTAGTTTGTTTTATTTTTTTCACATCATTGCAGGAGCTCCCGCTTAAATGATTGCCATTCTGCTGTTTGCATACCCAAACATATCCATAGCTATTCCAAAAGGATGGTTTAGGTGACAGTCAAAGAGATGCTGCCATCTGGCTATGCCAATCTGTGCATGTGTGCATGTGTGGGTGTTTTTTCGTGTATGTGTGTGTGTGTGTGTGTACAGTAGGGAGAGACAGACAGAGAGGCCTTGCAGGATGAGTTCTCACAGAGCAGCAGTTGTAATCATCTCCGGAGCCTGAGCCAGATGTTACTGTTGTCATGTGGCTTTGTTTCTCAGCCGATTCCACAGAAACGTGAAAACACACAGAAAACAGGCAGACATGACTGAGTCTCCAAAACATTTTTAAAGGCAATTTTGGAAGGTTAAGGAAAGGAAAGGGTTTTAACAGGCTTTTTTGTAAATGAGCCTACTGAATTAATAAATTAATGAATGAAAAGTCATGCCGCACAAGTGTGTAGTACATACACATTTAGTATCCATTTTTATAATCTAATTCATTTTGCCACCGGATAAACTGAAACTAAGTTCATAATGGGATCTTTCTCTTAGCCCACGCTTTTTAAGTCAGCAATTTCACATGTTCTATTTCAAATAGCCAAGCCTCTGTGTCCGGAATGTAATGCACTTCCTTTACCTTATCAATCCATGGTACAATGTACAAAACAAATTATATATATATATATATATATATATATATACAGTTCATGTATTTTTAAATTCATTGAGCACACAAAAGTTACACAGTCTAATCTCCTCACTGGTTCCCACCTATCCTTATCAACGTCGAGAGGGACTACTCCTGACCTAATGTGGACACATAGACACCTCTTTCTCTTTGACAAGTTATACCCAATAGGCTATAGTTTTCTGTACCAAAGTCTTGTTTTATTGAACAGAATGTACTTAACTTTGGCATAATCCTCACTTCAAAAATCCAACGTGCACCTACAGTATATGGACCTACAAACTGCTCTAAACATGCCAGATTAAAGATTCCTCCAAATCTGGACTGTGTTTTGTGAGCTGCTAACCAGCTTACACCATGCTTACTGGGGCTCAATAGTATAGTGGCATTGGCTCAGCCTTGGAAGGGCTCATTGGCATGTCAGCGACAACTTAACCAATAACAGAGCTAACCCCGAAAAAGGATGATTTTGGAAAAGAAAAATGTGTGTAGTGAAAAAAGCCACTGTAGCTTTTTTACTACTGTGTGCCAGCATTGAAAGCATGTCTGCTGTGCGTGTGTCACACCGGGCGATTGTCAAAGCGACAGCAGATTGTGGCGTCCTCCCGTCGGGCCAGATGGGGCTCGTCGTGTGTCGAGCCACTTGACATCACTGTCAGCTCCGTCAATTGACCTCTGACTCCGGGTCACGTTACACTGGGAGTTAATGATGTGTTCACACCACTTCAGAACAAACATATACAAACCCCACAGTACACACACACACACACAGGCAGACAAAGGAAACGTATCTTTGTTTTGGTCACTTGCAACAGACAATAAACACAAACAAAAGAGTTTGCTATAATAGCTTTTTAAAGGTCACATATCATACCCCTTTTCAGGTTCAAAATTGCAGTTTGGGTTTGTTCTAGAAACGGTTTTCATGGTGTAGTGTCCAAAAAAAACTTTATATTTCTCACATTTCTCACAGTGCCGTTGTTGAATCTCCTCTTTTTATCATATGTCTGAAACAGTTTGTTTTACATCCTGTCTTTAAGCCCCGCCTTCCAAAAAGCCCAGTCTTCTCTGATTGGCCCTAGTTTGAATCTATCTGCCAGTTAGATTCAGGGGTATCTGGGGCTGTGCTTATCACAGGTGGAGGTAGTGCTTAGTTAGATTGGCTCGTGACATAATATGGGGAAATTCAGCATGTTTGAACACGGTTTTCAGAAAGTTGGAGGTTGAGAAAAAGATAGAGGGTTGTTTTTTCTCATACTTTGGGAGTCTCTAGTCACACCGGGGACCCATATTAATGTTGAATAAACAGGAAAAAGTACATTTTGCATAGTAGGTTGCCTTTAAAATAAAAAACTTATCTTCTGCTTTCTCATTTTCCAGCGTAATTTCATTGTATTTTAGAGGATTTCTATCGATTATAATACACTGGCCTAGCCAAAGATCTGGGAACACGTCGACAACGCTACAAAAAAAAGTCAGAATTGTCACAGAACACAAGCAGTTAGACAGATTGGTAACAAGAGAGCAGCTTAGCCAGATGACTAAACCACTTTATTCGGAGGGAAAACACCGGAAAAGTTCATAATAATCCCTCATTGTACGCGGAAACTGTGAGTATGCACCCACCCAATAATAGTCTTATGAGCATTACTGAGCCTGTGTGTGGGTTTGAAACACATTGTTGTATGAGTTTGACATTATTTTAATATTTTTTTTTAACGTTGGAGACATTACAGTAGGAATTAAAAAAGGACATCTGCTTTCTGTTTACTACATTTGCTTTGAACCCCGGTCTCTTTATTATCTGATGTTTCTCCAGACAGATATTCAGGACAGAGTTTGGGAAAGAGAGTTTTTTGGTTTGATGAAAGAGCCGCACCATAAAGAGCTTAAGGCCCGAATCTGTAATAAAGACATCGCACAGTAACTTCTACGGAGGGAATCCTTAACTGTGGTTTTAAACTGGATTACCTATGAGTTCTTTTTGCATGAACATTCACAAGCGGTACCCTATGAAGTAATATCATTGAGGGAGGTCAGCTTGCAACAACTTTTTTTCGTTTATTTCTCCTCATCATACTTTTTAAAGAGACTATATGGATCCATGTTTTCGATTATAAATTACTTGTGACAGCAAACGAGACCAGCAAAAACACTTTTTTTTAATAGTCATTAGTATTGCCTTTGCTTGGGTCTAAATCATCGCAGAGTCAGATAAAATGATTTTCAGCAGGCAGACCAGAAAAATCTGTGTTTCCCGAAAGGTACTAAAATCAAAGTTAACTTTGCTTCACCATCATCATATTACCATTCTAAGTTTAGCCAACACGGGGGTTCGTATCAAACCTGTGACCGCTTCACTGCTTGTATTTCTTGTCGGTTGACTTCCTTTTAGCCACACCACCACATTCCCAGATTTCAGCAGTTGGGCTACTGTCTGGTATTGACTCGAAACATAAGACCCCAATTTGATCATGACTCTCAGAGAGTACCTTCAACCAAACTTTATTCCATGGCATCTTCATGACAACTAACCTGCCCCGTCCTGTTTATCCTCATACGTCATCAGTATTCAAAAGTTACCTTGGTAAGTGCAATGAAAATATAACTGCCAAAAGTTATGGCCACAAATACAAAATTTTATAAATAAATAAATAAATAGAAGAAGCAAGGTTGTAACAAACCAGAATGATCCTACAAGCAATGATCCACAGCAAACGTAGGGTCAGCTGTAGTGCTCACTGAGTCGACATTGACCCTGTTTCCACTTGGGACTAACATCTGACTTTTTGAATCTGGTTACAAGTAGACAGCTCTCAGTCCGTGTGTTCCCACTTGTATTTTCAAATGTGACTTCTTTGTCTACTTGTGATCCGATTCCATTTACCCGCGCTGTATTTAAATCAACACGTACATAATTTCCGTTTGCATTGCTGTTTTTAACCGGTGGGGTTCAAACAAGTAAACATACAGGGCTGTACAGTGCCACAGTTTTAATCGCATTTGCTATCAAAATGCATTACATGCGAAGATAATTACCAGTCTAGGTTGATGAGATAGGCTACTGCCTCATTTAGACAAGGAGGAGCGATGCACAACACTGCTTAGAGGGCTCTACATTAACACTCGCCAAATGCGGGAAATATCATAGATAGTATGAAGGTAAAAACTCTTAGGCGAGTAAGTTATTACGCCTCTTTGGCTGGTGAAAGATGTGTGTTTGCCGGGCGGCTTTTCTAACGTCTACTACACTCTTGTCACCAACACCAGTAGCATACACGGCTTTCTGTATGCAGTTAAGATACTGCATATGCGAACAGAATATTTCCTGTGCGCCTTCACATTAAAAGCATGTTACTAGCCAAACGCGAGTTGACTTTTATTCTTAAGCAGATGAGAATAGGAAGTAGTTGCCTTGCAGCTCTCCAGTCAATAGCAGCGATTTCCGTGTCTTCAGATGTACGCAGTGAAATGAAAACAGAGCTTGTCATTTGCCATACTGGCTGATGCAACTAACGTTCATGAGGCTTCTATAAAAGCTGCATGAACGCCAGTGATGCATTTTCAAAGTATTTCCGCTCAGGCAGGGGGCAGCAGTTGAGTAGGAGGTCCCTAATGTGGACACAAACCACATTGGTGTTTCCATTACCAAATGAATGCGAACACAAGCGACACAACCGACGTAAACCACCTCCGAATGTGGTTTTTGTGATCTGATCTCAATGCGTCTTGAGAGTGTTTTCACCTGTAGGCCTAGTTAGGGCTGTATTCAGGTGATCGGATCACGAAAGTCAGATGTTAATGGCAAGTGGAAACGGGGTCATTATGTTTGTGTGTGTGAGTATGAGTTTGTGTGTGTGTGTGGGGGGTGGCTTTTTCCTCTCAAGGCTTATAGCTTAGACAATCAAAGAGGATAATATATGGTGTCTATCTTCCATCTCTCCTCATCTCTCTATAAGATAACATACACGTAGCTTCACCGGGGGGCAATTGAGATCAGAGCCCCCCTGACAAAGATTCCACTAATGGTGTTTGGAAGCGGAGATTGGATCTGGAACAACGTATGCTGCTGCTGCTGCGATGAGCCACAGAGATGGACTGGAAGTTTCTCCTCCGAGCTGCGCTGTCTGGGGAATCGATAGCTCTATCTCCTAGCGCTCTGACCTTGGGTTGACTCCAGCATTAGAAGCGGTTAGCGTTGGTCAGCTCGGCTTCAGTTACAATTAGCAGGAAGCTTTATCCTATCCTACATTGGCATACACACATCCCCCCCACCCCCTCTCTGTATTGGCACATAAGGGTCATGTTACACTCTCTCTCTCTTGTAGCTTTGAAGGAATCCATTAAAATTACTTGGCTGGAAATTCGCATTTCACTCTTCTTGATGGGTTTCCTGCTGAAAGATGGCATGACAGGTGTACGGTCAGCGGAAAGAAAGAAAGAAAGAAAGAAAGAAAGAAAGAAAGAAAGAAAGAAAGAAAGAAAGAAAGAAAGAAAGAAAGAGGGAGATAAAATGGAGGTTGAGGAGATAAGCCTCGGGTGAGCTGGAGGTCAAAGGGTAAATTCAGAGTTACCGCAACATCACACTTCTTCATTGACCTCTGCTTCAACCCAGGGGGACTGTCATCAGAGCCGGGTTTGTGTGTATGTGTGTGTGTGTGTGTGTGTGTGTGTGTGTGTGTGTGTGTGTGTGTGTTGTGTGACTGACCTGTGTGAGGCTGACTTCTTCAAGTTCTGTCCCACACTCACACACAGCGGGGCAGGTTGCATTCTGCTCTCTAGGTACAGAGAGATTTATCGATATATTATTGACTCTGAGTTACCGGCACAGCTTTAACCTGATAGGTTACAGTGTCAGTGTGTGCAGCTCCTGTTCATTTCCAAGAAGTCACCATTTTTTTAAGAAATCGCAGAGAACGCAACACTTTTCAAAAGATGGAGTGGAGAGCTTTATCGGAGTTCTAGCAGTGGACAGTTGTAGGCTACATTTCCTTTCAACAAGTCATCCAAAACGTTTATCATTCAAAATTATACACCTAAAGGTCACATATTATATGTTAATGTTCAGGTTTACAATTATTATTTGGGTTTTGAACTGTGGGTTTGAATCGAACTGCCAGTTCGATTCAGGGGTGTCTGGGGGTGTGGAGGTAGTGCTAAGTTAGGTTAGTAATGGGGGGAGTTGGCTTCCACCCTTACGATGTCATGAGAGGAAATAAATCTTTTTTTAACACATATTTTTAGAAAGGTTGAGGCGGAGAAAAAGAGAAAGGGTTGTTTTTCTCAAACTTTGTGAGTCTCTAGTCACACCGACACCAGGGATCCATATTAATATTGAAAAACCATGAAAAGGTGCAGTTTGCATAATAGTTGGTCTTTAAATTAATTTAAAACAATTTTTTTCACAGAAATAAACAAAAGCAGCTTCACATTTCAAGCCGCTTACCATCAAACTAGTGTAAAATAATGTTTTAGCCGGTGCTGCTCGAGTGTCAACTGTCTTCAAACTTCCCGAGACCAGAACATATAGCTGCTGTATGTTTTCTAAACTCTCACCAACCATCACCTTGCCTCCCACACAGTAGACGTTCCATTTCCGGATGTAAATGATAACCTCGTTAAAAAAAATAGTAATCTAATGATATGCACCGTGGTTTAGGAAATAACGCTACATTAGCAACAGACATCTTTTGCACTTGATTTTAGGACAGAAAATATCTCTCTCTTCTGCAATATTTATTCCATCCACAGTGTCTTTGTGTTGTTTTTCTGTCTTAAAACTCAAGTGATAGTAATTAGTCTGGGATTCATTGTGGCTGACGTGAAGAGTGTAGTATTTTTGTTTTTGAGCTTGTTTTTTTTTTATGTGAACCCCATCTTTCTTTTCCATTGAAAACAAATCAGTCAGTTTTACAGATTTCAAGGACCCTTTCAAACTGGTTGCAGGCGGAAGATTTTTCCCAAGCTCCCATACTTGCAGATGCAGAGCTCGAGGCCCCTGAGCTTTGTATTATGCAATAGTAACTTCTCCAAAGGAATCTAAAATGTTTTCTATATTCCATCTACGAGGCCTCAGTGAGTTTGAATTTATCTGGAGGCACCAATGCGTCTCTCGGGACACGCGCTGAAGGGAAGGGAGGGCTGAAAAAAGGACTCTTAGTCTTGACAGAGTCAGCTGCACTGATGGCACCGATTCATTTGCAATTCATATTGGACTCGTTAGGGCAGGCTTTTAAATTCATACCCATACATTGGCGGCTTTGTCCTGCCATGACACGGCACATGGTGCTACTTGTGTTCCGGTATTTGTACAATGGAATATAATTGCCATGCAAATCGCAGAAGAAAGGCTGCCAAAACATTTGATGTTCGGCGAGGATTCAGTGGGCGGTACAAAGCAGCAATTACAAATTTCAGATGGCATAATTTTTCTGATGAATCAAGTTTGTTGATGTGCACAAGTGGAATCATATATATTGTGTATTGTTAGTATGTTTTTGCGCTGTGAGACATCATGCTGAACTGTAAAGTGATTCAAGCTATGAGAAGATATTTGATGTTTAACTGCCGCATTTGATTTGTTTTTTGTGTGTCATTGGGGGGTGGGGGGGGGGTTCAGGTGTGGACTGTCCCTATACCGTACTGTACTGGAGGTGATCACCATAAGGCCCAGATGGGTGGGGCGATCTGGCACTCATTAGGGCCTTCCCCTGGGGGCTTTGGAAGCGGAGGCAGGGTGTGTGTGTGTGTGTGTGTGTGTGTGTGTGTGTGTGTGTGTGTGGGGGGGGGGGGGGGGGGGGGGGGGGGGGTCTGGGGCCCCTCTATGATGGATGTCTCCGGGAAGTGGACAGGGCACAGTCACAATGGATCCACCCCTTAATGGTTCCCCCCTCATACAGAGGAAATGGATGAGCGGTCCCCCCCAATAACACACACAATAACACGGACACCCAAATCTCATATCTGACTGATAAACAAGCAGTCAGGTGTGTATAATGAACACAGCACACAATGCTCATTGGTTACTGGTTTCCATCCCATGAAACCTCAAAGACAACCAGAATAGACTTTACATCTTTGATCCAGCGCATCCTCAAACCCCCCAAACCTTTCGTTGCAATTGCTTCACATTCATTATGAAACACACACACACACACACACACACACACACACACACACACACACACACACACACACACACACACACACACACACACACACACACACACACACACACACACACACACAAACACACGTACGTATGACACAGCATGCTACTGATGGGGCTCCAGAGGGTCCTGGCTCCCCCAGTCTCCACCTGCCACTCTTACTCCCAGCTGAGGCCCCGGTTGTCTGCATTACCATTCTCAGACCGTCTCCTTCACATTCACACCCACCAACACCTTCTCGCTTCATACAGCACATAATACTCAATCCATCCTAATACACAAAATCCCTACTGTTCCCCAGTTGTACGCCATCCACACCCGCCCACGCGTAGTTAGTTACCCTAAGCCCCCGCAGGATCAATGGCCAGTGGCCTTGGCTGGCCCGAGGTAATTCCAAGGGGAGGCCTGCCCAGAATATTGGGAAATGGGATGACAAAAGTGAGGTTCCTCAAAGGCAAACAGGGGCTTATTATAAGCTGCTGGGTAATCCCTGTGTTCGTTAGACTGGATGTTTGATCTTGCACTCAATGGTAAATGAGCAGTGTAAAGGATGTTGGTAAAACAGGGCTTTTTTAAACTGCCAATTAATTGAGCTATCTTTTTTTTAGGGGGGTTAGGGGGATTTCTTTGCTAACACATGGTGTCACCAGCCGGTTCTATTCACCTGCCAGTGACGGGCTTGAATGCATGGGGTTTTGATACCCCCACCTCGTTCACTCATTCCACTCCCAACCCAACAGTGCAGGCACCCAGACCAACAGTAGAAGTCCCTATACTAGTTCATTAACAAGGAGAAGATCCCTCACTGGCTCCCCACATGTGAATACAGCCACAGTATTTTTTGTTAAAACAAAGTATAATGAAGTATATTTCAAATGAAGTATACAGTATATAGTTTAGTGGTGATGAATATTAATGTATTGCCCTCTCAGGGAATCAAAAAGGTGCAAGTGGCATGGTTCTTGTTCTGCTGTTGGAAAACATATGTGCGATGCATTGTGTTCCATGGTTTGATTGAGACACCGAGTGACTACGCATTTGGGATCTGTGGGACACCGAACAATCAACACTGGTTTCTTCAAAACCACTGTGGTGATGTATTCCTACCTCAAGCCATGACCATGATCTTTTCCTGACCTCAACCAAATGCTCTCAGTTGCCTTAAATTGACAAAAGCTTAATCATAGACACAACAACAATTTATTGTAGGGGACAGCCGTGTGGGTCTTTATGGAAGGCAATGTAAACTAGTCCGCAATGAAAACTTTTTTGTTCACATGCAGTGGGTAACCCCGACACCTGAATTCTCGATGGGTAGTGTCTCTCAGAGTGAGCGTAGCAAGCATAAAGTAACTAAGGTTACACAGCCATATAGTAAGTGTGCAATATAGTGCAGTGTAAAGTGCCCCATTGTCGATCTATTTAGGAAAAAAATGTATGGAACTCACTGCCAGCATAGTAAGTAAGGGAACCATGATTGCCAAAGAGATAGTGATTGAACTGAATCCATGACATTGTTTATTATTATGAGAATTTTTTCCTGCATAACTGAAACTCCAGGCTGCCTTTATTCTGTTGATGAAATGGAACTGACATTATAAACACGTATAAAAGCCCTCGGGATCGTGAAGTTTTCTAAGCCAAAAGTAGCACAAAAAGCATATTTATTTTATCAGAAAAACTAACAGCTATTTTGTCTGTCAATTAGTGTGTCTGGGCAAAGCTCATAGCTGAAGCATATTTCTAATAGATGTTTTTACTTTTGATGGTGGGTGCTCTTAGGGACAGTGATTGGCTCTTTCTTTGTGCTTAGGTAATGGCATGGGGGCTTCTTGGCTCGAAAGGATATACACAGATGGATCGCTAATGGAGGCTCTCCCATCATTCCTTCATCAGTCACCCAGCCCTTTCATTTAAAACACACTCTAGCAAATGCTCTTGAGAAAACACACACACACACACACACACACACACACACACACACACACACACACACACACACACACACACACACACACACACACACACACACACACACACACACACACACACACACACACACACACACACACACACACACACACACACACACAAACATACACACACAGTTGGATGAACACACACACACACACACACACACACACACACACACACACACACACACACACACACACACAGCTTTTAAATGGTCGGTTAAAAGTGCACCACACCCACCCTTTGTGTCTTTGTGTGTGTGTGTGTATAATATTTTTTTTCTGTGTCTTTTTTTTCTATATATTTGTGTGTGTGTGTTAGAGTGTGAGAGATAGGCCCATTGGGAGGCCAGAAGCATTGGAGCAAATGTTTGACTAATGGGTGAATAATGAGTGTGTGTTTGTATTTTGCAGTGTATGTGTAATTGTGTATGTGTAAGATGGCCATGTGTGTTCCTCCAGTCTCTCAGTGTGTATGTGTGTGTGTGTGTGTGTGTGTGTGTGTGTGTGTGTGTGTGTGTGTGTAACAGACAGTGCGGCTCCTCTTGCTCAGGGTATTGAAGTTAAAAGGGAAGTCTTCAGGCTAAGTGGTGGTAAGCGCTGCCTAGCACCGATCAGATCAAATGAAATCACTGTGTGTGTGTGTGTTTTTGTCGGGTGTATAGATGTGAGACCAGTTTGGGGAAGGTGTGTGTTTGTGTGTGTGTGTGTGTGTGTGTGTGTGTGTGTGTGTGTGTGTGACAGGAGTTCATGTTGCAGGAGTATCTGTAACCCGATGCGATACCAGAGGACAGCGAGAGCATCCTGTCCTCGTCTGAATCAGCTGTGTGTCCCCTCTGGTGTCTTTTTGTTCGTCCTTCTTTTATTAATTTCTCATTTGGAACTCGGTGGGAACATTTCTTATCGACTCCGTTTGTGATTCATTCCTAAAATAGGACACCGCATGAAAAAATAAAAACAAGGGCACATTCACAGCTCATTTTAAGAGACAGAGACAACAAATTAACATCAAAAAACAAAGAAAATATGAAGTTTTGCACTATGAAACATCCTGTAATACATTGTTAGCAACAGTGAACGTCTTAAAGTCCACTGTTCCAGCAAACCTACAGTGAAAGAAAATAATGCTGCTTTAATGTTTGGTTTGGCCATATTATTGTAAATTAGGCTATGGGGATATCTATAAATCCATATTAGTTGAGAGCCTTGAGGACCATCCAGGTGCATTGGCCTGTTTTGTTTTTTACAGTCAATGGTTTTAGCCCATTTACTAATACATTCTGTACATGTGACATTACAATTTATTGTTACTGTGTGTTTAAAACCACCTTTGATCACCACTAAAACCTTAAAAAAATAAATGGAAACCCCTAGCTAAACAGTGGATCAGTTTGTAGTAGCAAACATTTGAAACTTAGCAGTTAAACTTATTTTTCTTTTGTTGGTTACATGAATGAAAATGAAATGCCATTTTCACAGAGCCAATAACAGATCGTCGTTTTTAGTTAGACATCATTTGTAGATAAAGAGATTTAAAAAAACAAAAAAACAAGCACTCTCAAGCCTTTGATCTCCGTACAAACAAGCCCGAGTATGCTGATTCATAGCTGTTTGTGAACCATGGCCAGACAGACAGTGAGGTGTGTTGGCAGGTGTGTTGGCAGATGTCCCCCCGCCCCTCCCAGCCAGTCCTGTGGGCCCTCTGGAGTCATTTATCTCTAAATGAGGCCCATCTGCTGGACTTGTGCTGTGGAGGTGGAGGTGGAGGTGAGCAGAGACACATTGAAGGAAGAGGTGTTTATGGAGCTATGGGCTGTCACCTGCCTGTGTGTCTGGATCACTGGAGATCTTCTCTGTGGACACTCTGTCTGTCTGTGAGAGTATGATGTCTGTCAAAGAGACTGATGGGTGGTTGCATTAAAGAGTGTGGGTGTGTGGTCGCTGAACACACAGGAATGGCATCATACGTGAGAACATCAATTTCAGTCAAATATCTGTACGCATTTTTATTTATTTGACTAATTTCTCTCTAAGCTTTTCCAAAATTATAGTAAAAATTAGCTGGAAGGTGAGAAGGTGAGCTCTGTCCAAAGTTGAAAACAAATGCCTAAATGCAACAATTATGGCTATTTATCATATTTATTTGAGCTGTTTCCCCCTGCTTCTAGTCTTTGTGTTCAGCTAAGCTAAGCTAAACTAAAGTTTTTGAACACATGTTTTCAGAAGGGCGGAGGTAGAGAAAAAGAGTGTTGTTTATTTCTCATACGTTGGGAGTCGCTGGTCACACTGGTCAATGTTGAAAACGCATGAAAAAGTGCATTTTGCAAAATAGGTGACCTTTTTGACAGACACCACAATTAATGATATATGTCATAAATGTTTTATTGTCGCACTTATAACCCGAATATGAATATATTGAATGTGGCTTGCTTATCATATCAATGTACGAATGAAAGTGTCAAGCTGCTGTGAGGTCATTCAATAGCAGCTTTTTGAAACCCTGGTACTTAGCCTACTAAAGACAAAGAATTCAATCTGATGAAAAGCAAATCAAATGTCGGCCATATAACCTTCTGCTCTTCTATCTGTATTTCACCTTCTGCTCCTCTATCTGTATTTCATTTGTTACTTTGTCTTTAAATTACAACATATTTTTCCTGTACTTCCAGAAGTATGATGCCCAAAGCCCTGGACGGCCAGATCGTTATGGAGAAGACGCCTCGCTACTTTGTTACGGTTGAAACGCCAGCGCGAGTCCATGCCATGTCGCGGGACGTCAAGCTGATCGTGGTCGTCCGTGACCCCGTGACCCGAGCCATATCTGACTACACACAGATCATCTCCAAAACCCCAGACATCCCTCCCTTTGAGAGCCTGGCATTCAAGAACCGCACCACAGGTACAGAGCATGAAGCATGAGCTCAAGTTCTTAGAGCTCGTAGGCCTAAAGCCCAGTTCAGACCAAAGATTCGCCTTGCAACTGCTTGCAACTGCAACTCCTTGCGACGAGACCGCCGAAACGTTCTAAAACTGGACCTTGCGATTTGACATGTTGAATCTTCTGCGACGCCTTGCAACGGCTTGCAACGCACTGCAACGAGCAGTTCACACTGCTGCCATTTCTCCCCCGCGACGTTCTAAAACCGTCTCGTCGCAAGCAGTTGCAAGGCGAATCTTTGGTCTGAACAGGGCTTAATACTCCACATTAATTTTTCTTCTTCCAAAAAATACAAACCTTCCGTCTTCTATGTTTTTCACTCACTCATGACCGTTTTGTCAATCAAGGAGCTTTTCTTTATAATACTCTCTTCCTTTTCTCTCTTTCTCTCTGTTTTTGCATTGTCTGCAAGCTCCTCAACGCAAAACTGCAAACAATAAATCCCCATTGCAGATTTACGGGCAAGCAGCAGAAAAAAAACAATCTTAAAGTAATGGAGATTATAGAGATTTTCTCGTACCAGCGCCCTTATGAGAATGCTGCTTGTGAATCCTCCAAAGGGACCACATGTATTATTTTGCAAAAACACACGTGAAATCCTTAACACCATTAGTGCGAATTATAACTGAAATTAACAATTTATAAAAACAACAATGGAATTTAGAGTATGTATACTAGGCTATATAAATATTGAAACAGGAATTTTGTTGAAATGGAAACACAAAAAAACACAAACAGGAGGAGCAGGAAAGGAATTCTATTACTGGTATATGAGGTACATTAGAGGAATCATTAGGAGAATATATTGCTACATTAAAAGTTAGGACAGACAAAGACCACTGGAGCTCTCTAAAATGTAAAAGCTTTCTCATAAGCCATAAGAAATCTGATGTATGAAATGTATTTGTGCAGTCGTAAAAATGAATGATTTTTGCTTTTAATTTCACGTTAAGTCGCTTGATAAGTACGAGCCCTGACACAGAGAAGGAACTTTCCACGAACACTTGAGTATGGAAAGCCTTTGATAAACTACAGATACTGTTAGTGCTGATTTGTTCCACTTATCAAGATGGTCTGTAATTACAGCAGCAGCAGAGGCTATGATAAACGGCGTATGGAGGCAATTATGGTTCTTTAAAACCAATAGTGCCAGATGACTGTAGTGCCACCGTGTACATCAACATTCATTCAGTCAAATCATATACTTCTAGGGGACATAATTATTACTCCATTGCTAGACATCAGCATGCATTTAGACATCTGCTCAGAAAATCATCAGAAAAAGAGAAGCTTTTCTTCACTATCAAAGTAATCCAGTGGAAGATGTCTATATGACCAAAGGCACATTGCAAACAGGATGATAATACCTAACTGGCATTGTTTTAATGGGGCCAATTTGCCAACATGTAAACAAACATAGGCTAACTAACTTACTTCAGTGCAATATTATACACCTCTTAAAATATGGTAACTGTATTTCAAAAATTTGGAGCATTATCCGCCAAAACAATGTAAGAATTATAATCGGACTTCAAAAATTCACTAATATGAACATTTCGTTAATATATTTCATTTGCATTTCCATAATTTTTTTAGAATGTCCGACTGACATGGATTCTTTATAAGTCTTAAGACTCAATTTTGTATATGCTCTGTTTTGAAAGTACCCCCACCCAACTTACTGGGGTCCAGGGTGCATTTCCCTAAGTTTTGCCTATGGGGGCGCCCCCCAGTAGCAGACTTTAGACTTGACTTGAAAACCTTCGGACGAGGCCAATAGCTTTATCACATGGTCTAGGAGTTGATACGATGGTGACTGTAGCAATGACCATTGTGAATAACGAGCCTTGGCGTACCTCTGTGTTTGTCTCTCTAGGTCAGATTGACTCTCTGTGGAGTCCGCTGTGGATCGGCCTCTATGCCCAGCACTTGGAGCGCTGGCTGGCCTGGTTCCCCAGGACTCAGATCCATCTGGTCAGCGGGGAGAGGCTCATCTCCGACCCTGCCGGGGAGCTGGGCAAGGTCCAGGACTTCTTGGGTCTTCAGAGGATCGTCACAGACAAACACTTCTACTTCAACAAGACCAAAGGCTTCCCGTGCCTGAAGAAGCCGGAGGGCAGCAGCAAACCCCACTGCCTGGGCAAGACCAAAGGGAGGACGCACGCCTCCATAGACCCCGAGGTGTTGCAGAGACTCAGGGATTTCTACAAGCCGCATAACCAGCGCTTCTATCAGATGGCGGGTCAGGACTTTGGATGGCAGTGACCCCTTTGATTGTGGGGGACCAGAGGCTTTCAAACTGCTTTGGGGTTGAAGCCTGTGCCAAATGATCCTTCTGCAAAGGACTTGGGAGTTCAAACGTCCAAGACAACAGGACCAATGATCTGCTTCTGTCCAGCAGAGGGGACATCTCAGAGACTTCATAATGAAAACCCAGTGTCAATACATTCACCTTTTAGCAATCGATCATCTTGTTCAAGTGTTTGAAGGACAGCAGTGTCATTTTATCTATCATAGGTGTTTTTTTGTGGTAGGCTACCAAATCCTACCATAGGTGGTTAAATAAAGCATTTCTTGTGCAAAGTTGGTCAAGTGACTGTGGTTGCTATAGGTTACGGCTGTACAAAAGTTCAATGGATGTTCAAATATGCGGTGTAGCTTTTAGCGTCTAGGGTCTGCAGTGTAATCCTAATGCTATAGTAGGTAGGTTGTAGTGACACAATGAACCCAGAACAGACACATTCCCACATTCCTCAATTTCCATACATTTCTTTTTTGTTCTACCTGTTTGTTCTTCAGTCTCACTGGTTAAGAATTTAAGGGCAATCAATGCATACATATTGAGTGTCGTCCTCCAAGCATTGTTCTCGAAAAAGGGGGATGAATCTTTCATGTGTCTAGCAGCAGCAGAAGGGGGAGCGAAAGAATCTTTATTTGAGCTCAGATTTGACTGAGTGGTTTTGTATTCCTGAATAATGAATGTGGATAAATGGATGTAGGGGAACTGGGATGGATCACTTGCCTCTTCGCCTGTTGGTACATTTATGTGCACGGCTTAGGTTAGCATCTGACTGCAGACACGACCTACTGTACCTTGAGAAAAGTAAAGGGACCGCTGGAGGACAACCAAAACAAGACCAGGTCAGATCAGTGAGAGAGGGGCAAACTATCAATGGCCATTTCCCTGAATGTGATGTATAAAGCTTTCAGCCTTTACTGTTACTGTGAGAGGGCCTGCTTACAAGGTTGTCTGTTTTCAGTTTGCATGAATTTGCACTAGTTTGAAAGCATAAAAAAATAAAAACTATTTTTCAAATAAAGGACTTGTGTTTATCTTTCTGACACTCCTTTTTCTCTTATTCTTTGCCACAAACGGATGTTCCTTATAAAGTCTCATTGAGTCTTAAAGCGGCTACGAGTAACATTTAAATATCTTTTAAACAGCCTCATGTTTCCTCTCATAATCATAAATTACCTTTAACAGGAAACCAGACCATCAGTGCAAAGAAAGACGTTTTTAAATAGTTTTTATTACTGCATTTGATCTGGTCGTACACCTAGTCCGATTTTCGGTTCACGCGTGCATGCTCTATGGTCACATATCCGTATTGGTCACAGATTTCAGCGTGGCGCAGGAACGTGAATTGAGAAGCCTATCCCTCCAGGTGAGGGAAGGGGAGCGGGAGCCTTGTTTGAGACAGTTGTTTGTCGTCATAATGACTGATAACAGGGCTGAACCATAAAAGAAAAAAAAGAAAATGCAATGAAGAAAAGCTTAAAGGGAGAGTGATTGTCGGGCGGGAGGGCATTGCCAAGCAACGTAGCTATACACAATTTCACGCAGCGAAACTAGACTGCAGTGTTTACTCCTAAATGAATGAGCGGTAGCCTACTAAAACAAAGTTTACTTTGCCTCACCAGCATCATCAGATGACCATTATTCATCGGAAATAGTCATTATTTACAACATGAACACATTACCTCATCGTGATCCATACTAACTAACTGCCATCTCTCGTTCATTCGCTTGGTGTGAGGACACGGACTCGTTCAGCTCCGTGAGAGGTGACAATGCATCAACTCATTGCAATCAGGTGTGTTTAGCACTTACTGCCATTAGTTGATGCTGTGTCACCCATAGACTCACAGAGCCGAAAAGAGTCCAGTGCCCTCCACAGTTTCAACACACGGACACGCACCATATTGCTTCCTGATTATTTGAATCTTGCACTCCCTGCACGAGCTACAAAACAGCTTCACAACAGCTGGCGTCGTTAAAATACTACCGCTTTTGTTCAAAGGTGTCGCCAACGTGCCGACTTACTCGTAGTGGCTTTAATCCGTAAGGTTTGGATTTACATTACATGCGAGTGCAGACAACATTAGTGTAATTGCTTTTCAAATGTAGATCTGTTTACGTCAGACATACAGGGCCTCTAAATATATCTCGTTGTTAACATACAGAATAATCTTGTGGATTTTAAACAAGGCATGTAAATGATTTAATATAGATTTTTAATGAAATTTAATGATACATATGCATTTTAAAGGGGTAAATTATAATTAGAAATTAAATCTGTAACAGAACACATTCTGGTATGGTCATTATGTCACTTTGTACACATTTGTTAAACAACAAAGTACAAATTTTATTATTTTTAAATTCAGAAAAGTTGAGCTGAGTTTAAAGAGAAAAAGATAGATGTTGCTGCTAATGTCAGAGAGTTGGACAACATCGCCATCTTGTGGACAATAAAGGAAGCACAGAAAACATGGTAAAAACAAGTTGCTTCTTTATTATGATGTCACCTCCTCGTTTACTTTTAAATAAACTTTCCATAGAAATGTATTAATGTCATTATATCAAGTTGCAAATAATTATCCACAAAAATGTAACCAAACAACACTACACAAAAAGTGCCACTTTAAATAAGTCTGATGTACACAAAAAGACACCACAGTCCATGCTTCAGCATATACAGTATATTGTCACCCATGGGGATGGAATAGAATTCAAACTGAACCAAAATAGATATTCAAGTTTTCAACAATATATTTCATTTTGAATCATCCAAATAAATAAAACACACAACTATATAATATACTTTTTCAAATGCACTTAAAATTACTGGAAATACAGATAATCCTGATCTGTGTTTCTCCATCAATACAATTTGTGCGAACATATTATTAAGCGAATATGACACAGAGAGCTCCAAAAGTGGCGCGCTCCTCTCACTGATCAGTTTTGGCAGTTTGCACAGAAATGTTCCCTCTGAAGCAATTATTAGCCAGATGGACAGCATCGCCCTCATTGAAATGTCTTGAGCGCAGAGCATTCTGTTGGATCAGAGGCATGCTGCTGTAAATAAAGGCACTCAGCATGGCCTATTGGCATCCTCCAACCATGCCACACTAACTTGCACTTGTATTTCCTGGGTAGGTGAAACAACGACCATCATGTCCACCTCCTGGTTCTTCCCTTCCTCCATGGTGAGACTGATACTTTGTGTATAAATACTGTAGTATGTTTTAAGATAATGAATACTGTTTGCTGCAAGTGCTGGGTGGAGGCAGTGTGTATCATCACTCCAATGTAAAGTATGTGTACCCTATAATAATCAATGTGTGAAGCTCCAGTCCAGTCAGTAAAAAAAACAGGCATCAAGCAAAGAGGCGTGGAAGTCTTTGGAGTGTGCTAGCTTTTGATGGAAGTGGGTTCTCAGGTGGGCGCTGATCAGTCCTTTCCACCAAGCTTGATCTTTGTATAGAGTTGGCTCTCGGTTTGTTTCTCCTGCCCTCAGCTCCACTCTCCCTTTATCTCACAGGGTTTAAGTGGTGACCCTTCGTAGCAGTATTGCTTGGGCAGATGTATACTGGAAGTTTACACCCACTTACACAACTTGCAGGGTTGATGCGGGGAGATCCAGCGGTGGAGAGATACGGTGTGTGTTGCTTCAGCACTGGTCCTTAAAGGTGCTACGTGTAACATTTTAGCATCAATACGTCATCAACTCTGACACATTAGTATAGTTTCTGTAAGCAACTGAGACCGGTACCGGAAATTTCAAACCTTTAGCTTGCAATGTACACTTCGTGTGACTGGTTGTGTTGGGTTGGACATGTTACATTGAGTCCTTTGCACCAACAAGAGAAGAAAGGTTTGTGAAAGTGGGTCACTGCTGGAAAAATGCTCTTCAATGGGCTAAGTCAACTTTGGAGAGGTAAACTTAGCTTAACCTATGCCTTAGCTTTAAAGTTGATCATCATGGGAATGTGTAGTTTAATGTAAATGTAAAATAAAAATGAATGCTAGCAAAGAAAGTATGCTCTTAAGAACCTTAGCCCTCAATGCATTTCCTGTAAAACAATATGATTGGGCAAAAAAGGAGACCAATATATTTTCATAGTGAATTGTCTGGACTATTTTTGTTGTAATTACCTTGAATTTGTTGCTGCATTTTTTCGCATCACTCCCCTTTGAACTACCCTTTCAACGACCATGCAATTCAACCTCGCTAGCAAAAGTAAAACGTTAGAAGGAGAAGGTTAAATGCATTTTATAACATCTAAATGGTTTGTGTTTGGGTTGTGATCCATCGTCTATTTTGCTAGTGTGCAACACTGTCTCCAATATATAATACATGAATAATATGAAAATGGTCTATGATGTGCGGAAGGTTGGGTATGCCAGCCTTGAAACAATGTTGATGTTGATGTAGCCTGCATAATACATTACGTTTAATTTTATTAACAGTATATGACATCTGTTGCCACTTTCTTTCGCCTTAATCTATGTGTAAGCAATCGTGGATCATCACACTGGAGGATATCATTCCCACCAGTTTTACCCCCAAAAGTTATACATAGTAATACATTGATAACATGCCTAACATGCCTAAAAAACTCAAAACACAGAGTAGCTACCTTTGTGATCATCCCTAAAGAGGGAAACCCCCTTTTAGACTTTAAAGCTGCAAGTATGAATATTTTTATACTACCGAAACTTTAAATGATGGCAGGGCATATGACTCAGCATTTCCTCTTAACTCTACACAATGTTCCAGCAGGTTTAATGGCCCTGCCACTTTAATGTTCAGTTCAGTCTCACTGCTTTAATCGGCTGTTTGTATGCTACCTGCCCAGCACCTAATAACAGACAAAGAGAATTAGAAACTAGCTGGTGAAATATAGTGAAACATTCAGCAAGCTAAAGACCAAGGTACAATTCTCAGGGGTTTGAGGAGACCAAAACAGAGCTAAGAGTAAAGTGAATATTGAACATTTATCAGGTGGTCAGAATCGCCACGCTATCTGCTAGACGTTTGCTAACACGTAAAGTATATGTATGTGCTCGTCAGCTTGTTGCACAGGGTAACGGAGCATCAGATTTCTCAGCCATGGTCTCATTTTGTTTACAGGAATTATATTAGTGTACCATCTTGAACGTGACAATGACCTGCCGATGTTTGAAAATGCTCCACGCAGCTCCCCTAGCAGTACTCCTCTCCGTGGGGGTCGGGCAGGTCGTTGAGGTCCAGGAAGATGGAGGTGTTGGAGAGCTTGCGGCCGTTGGAAGATAGATCTAGCAGTTCCTCGGCAGTGCTGGGCACCGAGCTGATGTACATGTCCCACACCTGCTCCGGGGAGTCCAGCTCCAGCAGCTTCTGCTTGATCTTCAGGTTCTTCTCAATGTTCCTGCGCTTGTGCTTGAACTCCAGGATGGTTTTGGTGTAGCGGTTGATGGTGGTGACCGAGGACGCCATGCAGGCCGTGAAAGAGCTCCAAGCCAAACTGAAGGAAGGAGGTAAACAGTTGGAGCCCTTGTCAATCAGATGATGATAATGGGGTGGTTTGATCATAAGAAAAGTTAATAAATAAATAAAATGACATGCCTGTTTTTGTAGAACATCCAGTATCAAACTCATTGACCTTGTTGATAAATAGACTATGGGCCAGGACAATTTGAAGATATCAGCTGGAAATTGTGACTCAATGACTATCTTTTTTATACTGTATAAATATCCAGGTAGCATCAACCTGTTTGGAATCGGACACAACATTCCTTATAATCTCCCTCACACTTGTCTAAAACATTTTATAGAGTTATTCAAATAATTGTGTTACAAAGCTCAACTTACAAAGCAACGTGTAGAAATGAAAAGTAGAAATACCACAGACCCTTCCTCTACTGTATGTCTCTGAAGTTTTCTAAATGTTGTGTGTGCGTGAACTCACATGTACGACCAGCTGTAGTCCCATGTCTGAGGTTTCCAATCTTCTGGGCCCAGACTGACTGTGAGCTGGAAGGCTGTGGTGAACATCATGTGGGCCACCATGCCCAACAGACCTGCCACACAGAGAGGGGACCACAGGTAAGAAAAACAACAAATAAAATCTTCTGTTATGCCTTTCTGTCATTTTCCTGTAGAACAAACCATTGCACTTGTCTTCAGGTACCACTTGGTGGCAGTGTTATATTGTGCTAGGCTGAAAACAGCACAGTAAACCTACTGTCTGGGGTTTTCATATGAGAAATGAACAAACTAATCCACAGATTTAAATCCCCCAAATATTACATTTCCCTTAAATTCCAATTGTGAAAGATGGTCAGACATCATCTTTTCTTTTGCGTAATATTTTGCTCATAAAAAGCACCAACTGTAAGCTCACTCACTGCCAATTAAGGAAAGTAACTAAGCAGCCTACATTCACTCAAGTATCAGAACGATTTTGAGGTGCTTGTGCTTTACCTGAGTATTTCCATTTTAATGTTACTTCTCTAAATATCTCTAAACCACTACATTTCATAATGAATATACATTTAACAAGTGTTTACTCTTACAACATTTATAACCTGATCACGTTCTAGTAAGTGACTTCCACGTTTGTCACAAGTTGTCAGCAGGGTGATCAGGTGGCTTCAATTAACTGTTGCATTTTCAGTTAAGTTATATCATATGTTTCAAAGAAGAAAATATTTTTTCTCCTGTAATGGATTGTTTTTATAGTTTGATGTTGATATGTTTACTCAAATTGAGGATCTAAGTGCTTCTCACGTCACTGCTGCTTACAACGTGAGTCAAATTAATATACAGCTGATTCTGAGGCTTGTTGAGGCACCTGGTGCTGACAGCACATAAAACACAGTTTTGCGTTTCTTTGGTTGTTCAGGACATTCTTACACAATCAGGATAAATAGCTACGCAACAGTGAAGATAAATGACTTATTCATGCATGGTGTACAGGCCTCCTCCTCTGTTACTTATAAATAGGGCGGAATGGAAGGTAATGAGGGACATAAAATGGTAATTATCCAATCTCCAAGTGTATTTGTTCCTGTGATAAAAAGACAAAAAAAGAGAGCGAGATGGAGTTGGACCTGTAGCTTAGCCACGTCCCCCGCTGTAGATGCTGTAACTATGCATACCAAGTGTTCTGTTATCATGTGGTGTCATTTGACAACAATAGTACATTGATTTCAGAAAGAGGCAGACAAACGCACAGTAGCCAACGACTGCTGCTAGCAGATTTGACCAGCTGTAGTAAGCAGGCATCAAAAACAAATAAATCCAGCTGGGAACCAGAACCCTGTGAACACGTGCAAATGACGGCTATGTGTTAATTGACAAATAGAGACTTAACTTAAAGCGGCTACAAGTAACATTTAAATATCTTTTAAACAGCCTCATGTTTCCTCACATAATCATAAATGACCTTTAACAGCAAACGAGACCATCAGTGCAAAGAAAGACGTTTTTATATAGTTTTTATTACTGCTTTTGGTCTGGTCGCACACCCAGTCCGATTTTCTGTTCGCTCGTGCAGGCTCTATGGTCACATATCCGTATTGGTCGCAGATTTCAGTGTGGCGCAGAAACGCGATTTGAGAAGCCTATCCCTCCAGGTGAGGAAAGGGGAGCGGGAGCCTTGTTTGAGTTATTTGTCGTCATAATGACTGGTAACGGGGCTGAACCATCAAAGAAAAAAAAAGAGAATGCAATGAATAAAAGCTAAAAGGGAGAGTGATATAGGCTACGGGCGGGACAAGGGCGTTGCCAAGCAACATGTAAACAATTTCACGAGAGCGAAACTAGACTGCAGTGTTTACTCCGAAATGAATGAGCGGTTGGTACTAACACAAAGTTTGCTTTGCTTCACCATCATCAGATAACCATTATCTGAAATAGTCATTATTTACATCAACAACACAAACACATTACCTCATCGTGATCCATACTAACTGCCATCTCTCGTTCATTCGCTTTCTGTGAGGACACGTAATCTTTCAGCTCCGTGAGAGAGAGTAGTTAGGTGACGCTGCTGCATCAAATCATTGCAATCAGGTGTGTGTAGCACTGACTGGCATTAGTTGATGCAGTGTCAAAACCACTCTCACGGAGCCAAAAAGAGTCCTCACACTTTCAACACACGGACATATATTGACATATATTACAATTATTGCACTATATTGCGCCCTTCTCAGTTCACACTCGCACGCCTGGCACAAGCTAGAAAACAGCTTTGCGACAGCGGGCGTCATAAAAATACTACCGCTTTTTTATCCAAAGGGGACGCCAACGTGCCATGTTACTCGTAGTGGCTTTAAATTACATAATACTAAGGGGCTAATTCTAAAGCTAAATGAAACCTCTAGCAACCTTGAGATCCATTACATAGGTTGCTTGATTGCTCTTGCATTAGTGTTTAAGGTATTCTGCAAAGGCCTTGCATGAAATCAGTTTTTCGTTGGTGGGCTAAACCTATGCTATTGTTTGTTGTGTGTTTATTTCCATGCAGAGACTGTTTCTTACATAACCTCCTATGTATTGAGCAAATGATATGGCCATGGGTTTTGGAAATTAACGCTAGAATTCTACTGTATATTATAGTTAACCCGAGTTTATAGCTAACATTAGAGCAGATACACACAGTGTTCAGCTCACTTCTTTCAATTTCTTTCTTAGTGTTTTTGATTTTAGAAGGCTAAATAAAATATACCTTCCTTCAGAATCTTTATAGTTGAAGAATCATAGTTACTGATGCACACACACTTTGTATGTGGACCGATCCAAAGCTTGAGTGGATTGGGTTATTTTCAGAGTGCATTTTTATCTTCCATCATTCTTACCAGTGCTACTGATGGTCCTTTTCTCAAGCACCCTTCCTCTCTTCTGTGTGTGTGTGTGTGTGTGTGTGTGTGTGTTTCCCTAAGCTATGTGACAGATTTTCTCAGCTGGAACGCTCAGGCTCTGGCTCTCCTCATGCTGGACTTCTCAATGCCTCGAATAAAACAGAGAAGGAATAAAGAAAACCAAAACAAAAAAACAGCATGTGTATAGCCTACCAATCCGATTACCACATAAACCCCCCTCAAATCCCTGGGCAGAACAAGAGTGCACCCAGCGCAGATTCAACACCAAACACCTAACAAATTCCCCATTTTCATCCCTATCAGTGCTCATGTTTTATTCCTAAAGAGATCCCAGTGCCATATTACCATAATGTAATGCAGATTGGAAGGCAGCTTTGTGTTCGGGATAAGAGGCACAAATGAAAGATCTGAGTCTCGACACGTTCTTTTACTGTCATCTGGAAATATATGCGTGTTTCGGCTCGCACAAGGTCATGTTATTTTACATGAAGTCAATACGTGTCAATCTAGGTGGTTTGTTTTTAGTGGCTAAGCACTTAACAAGCACAAGAACGTGACGTGACGTTCCCCTTTACAATACGCTGTTCAGCCTCGTTAACATGATGGAGGTGGTTTAGAAGGCCTCAACCACTGGAGGGCACTAAGGTTAACCATGATTGACAGAATCCTTTAACGAATACCAGCCAGGTTTTCGGATTATGTATATGCAAAAACCGTACATAAAACATTCCCTGCCTATTTTGTTATTTTTTTCTATTCTGTTCTACAATTCAGATTTTTGCATGGCATTTTCAGTTGACATTGCTGTTCTTTTTAGCATCCCTCGGTTGCCTTAACCTACAAGCAGAGCTGATAGCTTTTCGAACATTAATGGCAAGATGTTTGATATGAATAAAATGGAAATCACTAATAGCGCCATCTCGCACTTTGTGGATTGGATCAAAAGGCTCTTCCAAAATAATCTGTTAAAATGTGGGGGTCTTTCTTTCACTCATGCAAATAAAATAACTTTTCCAGCTACCCTGGAATAACATCGGATTTTATCCTAGTCCCTCTTTTTCTGTCAACCTACTATTTTGTCTACTCTGACCTAAAGGGTGAGGCAATGTTATCTGCAGACTGTTGATTTTTATCCTTTTATTTAACCATTGTTATTATCTTATATATTTTGCTCTATGCCTCTTTTTCCTATGCATATATAATGCTCTATGTCAATATTTTTCCCCATTTGTTTTCGTTTGCATGTTATTTTATTATATCTCATATACGCTGTCACTCACAAGCACTTTTACTATATTCTCAATTTGTGCAGATAACTCATCTAGAATTCGGGGCATATAGGCCTACACACTTTTATCAAAATCAAATGTGGCTTGCTAACCCCTCCCATTGCATAACACTGTGTTAGCTGGAGGTAGCTATAGGGCTATGGGTCTGAGGTGTTTAACTGGATGTCAGCCTGGGCAGCTCTGTGTCTTTTTTACAGCTCCTTGTCGGGCTGTATTTTTCTCTGCCCAGCCACTTTAAGCAATCCAATCACATGTCCTGTTCAAGGATTTGATTGAATTCCCTCTTTTAATTAGACCCAGCCCACATATTTGTCTCAGTCTGGAAAACGTCACATAAGGATTGATAAATTTCCGATGGCGGAAGTTACGTTTTACTGTGTAATAAAAGATGGTGCTTGCAGTGTCACTTTAAACCTGTGTAGCCTACATAAATCCATGCCGGATTCTGATTGGTTGGATTGCAGATATGGGTCACGGGCCACGGCAGCAATCATGTTGATGGTGAAAATTCGCTCCTAAATTTATGACACTATCGTCACACGTCTGACAGCACCATCCAACAACACCATTTGGGTTTTGTAAAGTGTATAGGGTCTAAAAGGGAACACAGGCAAAACAAGTTGGAAACGGATGCTTTATTAGGGGCCGAGAAGCAAAACTGCAAGGCACCTATTGTTCTTGCCAGTATTCTTCTTCTTCTACTATAAGAAATCCATGTTCCCGTGTGTGAAAACTCACCAAACATGGCACATAAATCCAGTCCTGTGCAAAACTTAGTCAGTCCGATTTTTATGCCAATAGACCTGATGGTGGCGGCGCTACAGCAACCACCTTAGATGACCTTTAGAAATTCATCGCAAATCAACCATGCTACAACTCTGCAACTCACGGAAAAATGTGGCCCCAACGGCTACATTATCTTTTTTGTGAAAAAATTGTTTTTATTGCAAATTCACAGAACATATTTGCAAAACCTATTGCTAGAATTTTTTCTCTTTTACCTCCCTCCCTGCCTTAATCTTGGTTTAGCCTTACACTAGTTATGATTGCATACAGTTGCTGGTTAGCATAGCAATACTTCACCATCCACTGCAATTGCCCCAATATGTACAGGGCGGGAATTCAAATTAAGCTTTTTTCAGAGTCTTCCATACTGGAAATGGATTCTCAACAAACAATTGTGACCTCTTTGTCTTTCTTACAGAATAATTTTTTCCTGTCATTCTCACACACACTTCCTCTTCATACATTCTCATCACATCCCAGAGTTGATTGATGGCTATAATAAAAGTTAGTCATGTCATTTATATTGTTCCCCTGGACCTCATTAACATATGCTCTCGCAGTCTTTTCACCCCATTACAAACAGAAACGACCTTTAGATGCCTTCGTTAAAGCAATAGTGCGTAATATTTTCATATAAATGAATGTCAATTATATTCCAGCCATCACCAAACGAGTTGAGACAAAGTCGATTTAGCCTATCAGCTCCACAAAACTCTCTCTGTATTTCTATGGCAGCATTTACGCAGCCAGGTGTTATTACTCAGAATTCCTCATGGGGGGGGGGGGGGGGGGCTTTAGCTTTAAAAGCACAATAAACATACAAGTCTTTAAGCCAATAATAGGCTGGGAAAGATGCTACAAAGACATGTCAAAATGAGAATTATTTTTTCTTGTCCAAGGATAAAAACTCTACACCCCCTGGAACTAACTTAACAGGGCTCACCTCTCTTTGCCTAAATGCAAACAGCTCACTTGTGCAGACAGCGAGTCACTTATAATTTCATCATAACACATTCAGACGGGTTTGGCAGGTTCAGAGTGAGAGTTCGAACGGGGCAAAACGTCCAGGGCCAAAAGCCAGTGAAACATAACTCACTGGAGCTTGAGTTTTGAGAGGCTCCAGCAGCAAGAGATCACTTCCTGGTTACTACAGTTGTGGTCACTTCCTTATTGGATGCTGGTAAAAATCGCTGAGGTTGGGGCTTGATATCCTGCTGATGTTTTCTTGTCCAATAATGTTGGGATGAGGAGGATTTCTTAAAGGTCACCTATTATGCAAAATGCACTGTTTCATGTTTTTTCAACATTAATATGGGTCCCCAGTGTGACAAGAGACCAAGCCCCAACCACAGCAAATTCTACCAGCATCCAATAAGGAAGTGACAAAAAATGCAGTTCACTGAGTGGCTACTAAGGGCAGGTTTCAAAACAGAGAAATTTCTCATTGACTCCTATGTTAAATAGGCCATTTTCATAGCATTATCAAACCTATTTAAGGCCTGCAAAAACATTCTAGTCTGTATGTTTAGGTCATATCTATATGACAACACTGAGGGGGCAACTTTTTTTGTACCAGGCTAGTTTTTATTCTATTGGAGGTTAAAATGTATGAATAATCAGGGGCCTCTTGAGTGACAGCTATCCACTGACCCTCACTTCACCTCGGAGGTATACGTCGGCTAGATGGGCGTATGGAAGTCAAAATCTTATAGGGCCGGTTTCACAGACAAGGCTTGAGCCTAGTCCGAGACTAAAATGCCTGTTTGAGCTGGATTAATTCAAAACCACTTGCACAGACTCAGTTTAAAATAGTCCTAGATTAAAGCTATTCTGGATTAAACAAAGCCAATTGCAAGACGGACGACTAGAGCTACTCTAGGTCTAAATTTGAGTATAAATTAATCCTCCAAAGAGCCAGGTTTAACTTCAGTTTAGTGGTGTTTGTGAGAGAGCATGGACTATTTGGAATATCTAAATGAAGACCAACTCCCACTGCAGAGGCCAGCCAGAAGAGTACTTGTGGATTGGCCTTATCCAAAACATTTATTTGATGAATTTACATTTTGAGACCGCTTTCAATATGGAAAATGCACTGGTAATAACAACTTTGCTTGAGCTTATTAGATGGATGCATTTAAATTGAAGATGTATTCAGCATAATAAAATTAGTGTCTAAAACAATTCTGTTTTCAAATGTGGTTGTTGTGATTTAGAATACTGGCACACAGGAATAACAAAATGACAAAACACAAGATGAAAACCTTTTATGTTCTACGTATATCTTCACTGTGCTTAGTAATCACAATTGTCTCAGTACTGTATCTTGTTTGAATTATAGCTCTCTCTTCCAACTTCATGTCCAATTCCACCTGTAGAATTTTCATTTTCATGTCACTTCCTTCAGATATTGCATTTTCTGTTCATGGAATTCTCAGGCTAACTTTCATGCAACATCATCTTTTTTGTCCTTTGTTGAAAGGTTGTGGCAAGCTCTTCTTTAAAGCGAGATTCTGGTTTTTCTACAGTCTATCAGTGCAGATATCATTAAATATAATGTCAAAATTATAAATGAGAAAGATGTGAAATACCGATAATAATGAAGATAACCTGAAGTTGGTGTATTGTTGTTTTAGTAACATTTTCATTAGAATTGAATTTGTTTCAAATTGCAGCCCAACTATTTATTTGCTCAGTCCCAGCAGTATGGCTTTAAGATTCAAAAACCGGATGGTTTCAAAAAAAAATTTTAAGAGATTTTTTTCAAATTCATTAAAGTTTATTGACGGGATTTTTTTAGCCTCTGCCATTGTTTTTTCTCACAAGCATTGGTGTTTCTGCTCCACTCCGGGTTTTTATGATCACCGTTGGACCAGCAGCATGTGCTCATGGCCAGGTGTTAACAATCAGGCTTACTTAAAGAGGACCTATTATACTACTTTTCTGGTCTTAATTTCTTGTTTTACACTGCTATAGAGCAACCTGACACGAATCACATCACAAAAAACTATGTAGATTTTCGGGAAGCTCTTTCTCTTATTTTGGCGATCCAGCACGTCCTGTCAACACTTGAGTGTGTGTGCTTCGGGCATCTCCGCTCCCTCCGCCTGTGCTTCGGTGATCTCCGCTCCCGTCCCCCCCCCCCCTGCAAACCCCACTCCGTTGTGATTGGTTACCTTCCTTCCGGAACACTTTCAGTGGCGGGAAGCGCGAGCATGGACCTATAAGGGCGCGAGGCAGACGCGAACAGGGAAGTGACAGCATTACCATACATGGAAACATCCGCGTGGTGACTTCACAAAGTTTTCACAAATTATGAAAGGGTAGACCGTGACTTCTCGACTGGCTAGAATAGTGTTTAGTGCTCTGCACAGACACCCCAGACGGTCAGCAGGGAATACGTCGAAATGCATGTAAGTCATTATTTGATAATTTAGTATGGTTAAGCATGACTATAAATCATCATAACAACGTTTATAGGTCATAAAAGTCAAAAAGCATCATAGGTCCTCTTTAAGGGCGCACTCACACTAGGCAAATTTGCCTGTTCCATGCTCCAGCATGATTGCCCCACCCCCCTGCTGGCCTGTGCTTACACTGCTCGTGGCCTGGGCACGATTGCACCTTACCTTTGGAGCGTAGTCTTCTTGTAGGCTATAGGACTGTTTGTGAATATTTTCATCCGGCCAAATATGCATCAAATATTCCACTTCCACATTAGAGCAACGAGAATCCTTAAACCTGACATGATTAAAACCAGTGAAAACAGTAGCTTCAAAGTTTGATTTCTACAGGAATAACTTCTCACCCTTTGTGGTGTTAAAAACGAGGCATTATTAAACTTCAATGGGAAAGCTAAGTTAGTGTAATAGAAGCAAACGTGGGGGGTTACCCCCGAAGCTACATGCTACACTAGGTAAATAACAGGCAAACAACCATTGAGGAGATTCCTTTTAGTTTCACCGATGGAATTACTACACAAGTAGTTCCCTAAGCTTTGTCTCGTTATAAACGCGGCATTATTAAGACTGCTGTGATTAAGATAAATTAGTGGATTATGAGCAGAATGCTTCTGTTTTGGTTTATGCAACACTCTGCATGGTTTGCTGCACTACGGGCATCTTGTCGCTTAGCGGGGAAACAACATGGCTGTCGCTCGGAAAATTTTCCAGAGGATCTCGGGGCCGTGGACCAATAAGAAATGAGGGGGTGGGGGGAGGGGGGGGGAGAGTTATCATAGAATACTGCACGGTGGAAGTTTCTGGTTAATAATGTGGGGGGGGAAGCGTGGACATATAAAGAAAATATGGGGATGTGGCTGTGCCGAGAGAATTCTGACTGGAGTATATTGGGGGGAGGGGTGGGGGTTTCAGAAAGGGGGAGAGTGAGAAAAGGAGAGATTGTTATTTTTTTTTTATATTTTGGCAGTCTCTAGGCACACCGTGGACCCATGGATATGCTAGAACACATTTAAAAAGTGCATTTAGCATAATATGTGACCTTTAAGCCATATCCATGAACGTGACTTAAACGTCCCAGTTTAACTAGTCCACATTAAGGCCTACTCCTGGCTTAATCTAGGCCCTGTCTGTGAAACCGGCCCATAGTGACGCGCATAGGCCAGGGCAATTGGATGCAGTTGAAATAACTGAGATCAGCCCGGATGCTACATCCATTTTATGTACTATCTATGCTAGAGACTGCCAAAGTATGAGAAAAAAACAACCCTCTTTCTTTTTCACCACCTCTGCCTTTCTGAAAACAGGTATTTAAAAACCCCAGTTAGATTTTTCTCCACGAAAAAAGAGCAGACTGGGTTTTGTGGAAGGTGGAGTATTTCAGATAGGTGCTGAAAAGAGAAGATTCAACAATGGCACTGTAAGAAATATATATATATATTTTGGAAACTATATCATGAAAACACTTTATAGTAGACTAGCTGGCTAAGAACCTAGCAAGATTTCCAGATATTCTGGCAAGTGGGACCTACCCTGCATACATTTCCCCTTGCTGCCTTTGTGTAGTGTAGCCCTCATTCTAAGGAGATGAATTACCCTTTCTGAAAAACCATATTAAAAGGTGTGCACCAATCGATATTTTTCTTACACATGAATATATCAAATCACTATATAAAAAATATAACTCATCCTAATTTACCCTAAGAGAGTTATCTCCCTGCTTGGAAGTCACCTTCAAATGTACCAAACGTTTTAGCATCTTTTAATGTATTCTTATGTTGAATGTTTGGACATGTTAGAGACAAAATAACTGATCTAAAACTAAATAAGTCAAGTAAGACCACATTACAAATTTGGTTTCCTAGGTGTGAAGAAAATAACTGGTGAGGGAGTGTTAAGAATAGCACAGGGTAATGATAACCTACAGTTCTTGATAATATCCTATTAAGCCAGTGTCCTCTATAGTTACACTTAACTGTCTGTGAATGTGCATAAAAATGACCTCATGAATACTTCCTGATTGGCTGATTCAGCTGCTAAATGACATGATGTTAAACAGACATTAACGTTAAATTGGACTTTAACACATTTGTGTTAACTCATTTGCCCAGTGTTAGTCACTCTCAATATGGTTTGTACTTGTACTTTGTCACTATTTTGTCTTTTTCTGATATAGAAAAAGTGTCATTTCTAATCAACCGAAAAAACAAACAAAGTTATGAATATCTCACGTGCAACAAATGAGGCTCAAAGTAATAGGAAAGTGTGAAGGATATTAAACCAGTTCAGGGCTGTACAGTGCGACAGTTTTGATCGCATTTGCTACTGAAATTGATCACGTGCGATGATGAATACGAATCCATTCGCACTCGTGTGACAGGTGAGGCTGTCTTTGAAACACAGAGGAGAGATGCACAACACTGCTTAGAGGGCTCTACATTAACACTGCGGGTAAATGAGTCTTAGGCAAGTAAGTTATTGAGTCCACCCTCCACTTTGGCTGGTGAAAGATGTGTGCTCGGGATCTGTGCTCGTGCAGCGATTCTAGGTATAAAAACTTCACGGCTTCAACGGCAATTACCGGAAGGAGACGGCACATTACTGCAGTTAAGTTAGCGCGTGTACAAACAGAACATTTCCTGTGCGCCTTCACATTAAAAGCCTGTTACTAGATAAACATGAGTTGACTTTTATTTTGAAGCCGGTAAGAACAGGAAGTTAGCGCTTTTTCTAGCTTGAAAGGCAACTCCTTCAGCTGCAGAGAGCAGTCAACAGTAGCCTAGTCTATTTAAACAAAGTTTTAAATAAGCCACTGAAAAGCTACTCCCAACACATTCACAACAACCTATTTAATTTATCCTAAATTGTACGAATATGTATACTTATTTATTTAATAAGCTTGTTTAATGTTTTAAAGTTTGGTTTTAATTAACAGAAGGACATTATAATAATAATTCTGAATCAGCAAAAAATTGCAATTGGCAGGTTAGATTCTTTTTTCTAAATTGCAATCAGTGCACCCCTATTCATTTTTCTACAATTATTACTGCACACACTAGGATATCATATTAATTGTGAATCTCAAATGAGACCAGGATGACATGCTCAAAGGTAATTAGAGCAAAATGCAAGGGTTAACGTTATGCAAGTTTTCAATCATAGCCTACTTTGTGTGCTACCAAATTTATTTTTGTGCTACTGAATTTTTTTGCTGGCTAGCACCAGTGCTACCACCTAAAAAAATAAGCGTACAGCCCTGCAGTTAGTGTGCAGCCTTCTCAACACTACAATAGCCGACAGGATTAAAGGGGATTTAGCTGGATCTGTACCTACTCTTAAATCAAAGCATCAAGTCAGACCAGGGGAATCCTGTCTGTAACTCTGAGCTGATCAATGTGTAGCCTCAGGCCCAGCAAGGTTAAAATATCCCATGTTTCTGAAAAGAGTTTGCCAAAACAGTCAGAAGTGTTAGCCCACTAGATTATCTGAGCTTTGCTTTGTTTACCAGGGGCATTCCTTTATCGATCTAGTGCTGGATGCTTTACCAAGGAAAATACTCCAGAAAGTTCCAGGAGTATGACAGTGACTCTTTAAACATGGACTAACTTACTAACCTTACCTAAACCAAAAAGAGGAAATATTTGTCAACCTTGATCTTATTCCCTTAGTTATGTCCATTATGACTTTTGGTCCGAATATCATGTAAAACAATTCAACAGAACACATTTGTTCAAAGGTTCCCTGTGGAGCTTAGTTCTATGGAGCTGTTTTGTCCTATGACTATGTCCCATAGCCCTAACAAAGGTGTGTCACTATTCCACAGACAGCCAGGTGTATCATTGCATCTGTTTGGGCGTCAGTTTGACAAATGCACAAGAGATCAGCCCGTTGTCTTCACACCACGACACTGGCTCATGCAAGAGGTTCAATCTATTACAGAGTCAAACAGGGCAGTCTTATCGAAACTCTCATGAAATAGAGATACGTTTTAAAGCCAAAATGTTCAAAGTGTGGACCCAAGCTTGTACAATTATTCAGCCTGGGGCATTTTTTTCGACGCTTCCCGAGCGGGACCTGTCAAGTTGGAGAAATGCTGCGAGTCATTGGTGTGGAGCGGAGTATCTTTCACTGCTGATTCACTGCCCGGAGTGCACTGGTCTCAGGATCATTTTCACAAAGTGGATTAGAGAGAAGGTCATCGTTAAGTCCTCCATTTTGAGAGAGAGAGAGAGAGAGAGAGAGAGAGAGAGAGAGAGAGAGAGAGAGAGAGAGAGAGAGAGGTCTGCAAACTGGCTGGGAGTCTTCTCTGGGGCGGATAGGCTGAGCCTCTGGCCCGGCCCATGTGATTGGCCTCACGCCAGAATGGAAACTGAACTAGGAACTCAACTGCTTTAAATAAACTAATTTTTGCAAGAAATCACTATATATCCGTTGGGTTTTCTTTTTACTTTAACGTCCTACGAGGAACTTTTCAATGTTAATTAGAGAGTCTCATTTCTCTTCTGATGATCATAAATGACATGGAACAGCAAACGAGACCGTCAGCGAAAACAACGGCATTTTTATATACAGTAGTTATCATTAATGCCTTTGCACGGGGTCTGATTATTCCCGGGACGAGTTATGGCAGGCTGTGTTTCATGAATGATACTAAATCAAAGTTTTATCATCTTTACCATTATACCATAATACCATTATTAATATTAGAAACTCACTCAAATACCTTACCTCACATCTGTGGTGTCTCTCCATGTACGTATTTACTAAATAAATGCATTGGGCTCCAGTGTCTTAAAAAACTACCGCTTTTATGCAAAGGTTCTGCCAGAATCAACAGAAACTCAAAGTTCCTCATAGCTACTGTAAGTACTTTGTTAAATATAACATTATTTTTCTTGCGATGACGCCCCAAAATTCTTCATCCAGTTTGAAGTAAATATTTCATCCACTGACATAAGGGCTAATAAATTAACAGTTACCATCAGCTGGGCTATAGGGTGTGCACACATCCAGGGCTAAATGACGTTAGCCATGACATTCTCCACACCATTGAAGTTCGACATAGGAAAAGTTGGCTCACGAATGTCAGTCGGCTGCTGAAGCACTGATGCCTTGACACACTCTTCCCACAAACATCCAACAACTATTTAAAAACATAGAAAAATATTGTGATAGCTGCAGTATCTTAAAATGTATATTTTCGCCCATTAAAAGAGACGTGGAGCAGATATGTAGCTGAGGTTGTTAATCTGTAACCAGCTCATTTCAAGTGCCCTTTTCTAAAGCTTTATTCAAACCAGTGGGACTTTCACACTTGCCATAAAGTCATATATTGGCATAATTTGAGCAGCTATATGCCCCTCTGGTGATACCGGAGGGCACAAACTAAGCTTTTCTTCTACAATAAGAGCACCATGGTAAAATATCAGCCTATGATGGGACATTTCCACAAACTGTATTGGCCGTAAGGTCACATTAGAGGTGTGTGTGTGTGTGTGTGTGTGTGTGTGTGTGTGTGTGTGTGTGTGTGTGTGTCACCTAATTCAGCCGAACCCAATATTCACAATCATGTCTGGGGGCTGTCAGCATGCAGGGGGCTGCAAACCTCAGTTGGGCCCTACGTTTGTTAACATGGAGGAGGTGCCCTTTTTTCATTTGTTGCCTCTGCCCCTAAGAGATTATGTGCTCTCCACTGGTTGATGTGGTTCATTTAAAGTTGGAGTCAGCAATTCTGGAGAAGGCTTGTTGTCAAAAAGAGATATTCACTAATTTTGACAATAAGGGATTTTGACAACAAGCGTTCCCCAGAATCGCTGACTCCACCTTTAAGTGGACTGGGACGCTACTCACCTGAGAGCACGGTGAATATGGCGGCGAAGGCATTGAGCTTGAGGCCGTCGATGACATTGCCAATGTGGCACACCTCGAGGGACATGAGGATGCCCCCAGTGGCCAGCAGAAGGATATACAGGCACTCCGCCACAATGCACAGCCACAGCACACCTATGGAGACAAGACAGACAGTTATGGCAAAGGAAGAGCAAAGAAGAAGTACGGAGTATTGTGCTAACCTCCAAGCCCATTGGTTCCTATACTTAAGATAAACATCTTTACAAAAACACTATACAAATATATTGTTAGGCTCAATACATTCCTGAAACAAATGGTCACTGTAGCTTTTGGCAAACATTATTCAAACGGGATGTAATAGTGCATTTGTTGGTAACTATTTTCAGCTGCGGATGACTCCAAATCTAGTGTGTGTGGAGTCTACAAAATGTTAATAGGAACATTATCTAGAAAATGGCGACAAGTGTGTATGAGATTCGGCCCGGCTGATATATAGCATGTTGTTAAAATGGCTTTAAGAAAAAAACGTTTAAAGCTATAGTTCGTAACTTCTGTCGCCCCAATGTGGAATTCTGAGTAATGACAACAACACTGTCGGCACAACTGCATGACGTAAGCCTTCAGTGATCGCACACCTATGGAGACATATAGCCTGGCAAAGCAATTACAGAGCAGAAGAAAAAGAAGGTAAAAAATCATCTTGTGGGGGTTGGGTGGTAAATAGTATACGGTAGAGGGAGTGATGGAATAAAGTGCAGTGCTTAGAATTGAGATGGGTAAGTGGTGGGGGGTTGGGAAAAGGGATATGGAGTAAGCAAGGGCGCAGGGAGAGGACAATCAGGGACGGGATGGGGAAGAAGGAAACTGGAGCGTTGACCCCTTCACCCATATCATTAACCTTCAGTCAAGAGGAAGGATATATCATCCGCCTGGAGACGCACACAACTACCTTGAGCTCTGGCCGCTGTGTGTGCGTGGCAGGACACAAAATATCACCAGATTAAAAAAAAAAAAAAAAGCCGTAAGTGTATAAGCTGTGGTGTAATTGCATGCATCACTCAAGGGCATGGGAGTTATTATGTGGTTAATTAATGGCAAGCATGTACTAAAGTTATATGTCCTTTTTACCCCCAAAATATCCCTGGATGAATAATGAATAGAGTACCATCCCTCAGCTAAAACAGTCTCTTGTCTTACTCCTGCTCCGAATTAGATTCCACACTCGGTAAAAAAAAAGGTTTCTTTAATTAAATGTGTCGGGTAGAGGATTAAGGAAAATTGTATTAAGGGACATTTAAAGTCTTAAAACTGACCGCAATTAGGTGCGTGTCGTGGGAGGTTTTACTCCTCTCATTTTGCCTTGATCTAATATTTGAATCACGTCAGCGTGTGGCCGAGCGGCATGCAAATGGAACTGCAGCGAAAGAGACGGATGCTTTCGAGTGAAAGTAAAGCCAATGGGGTTGAGTAATAACGGAACACTGAACAGTTCTTAATAGGCTGGCACCCAAACAGTCATTTCAAAGTCTGGAGATCTTTATAAATCAGGGCCAATGTCTAAATGTTCTATGAGGACTAGCCTGGTTCCAGATGTCTATATAAATAGCTGCTGGCATTTCTGATTTTATTAGCAATATATTTGGGAATAGAACCAAGCCCTGCAAAGGTTGGCAGACGGGACTGAAATATAAAGATGGTGTAGTTTTTTTTTTTTTTTTGTCAATTAATCCCATGTAAAGCCAGTATGTGACTGTAACCTCCAAGCCCATTGGTTTGGTTATACTGAAGATGTAACCTTAACCCTTAAACACCAAACAAATACATTGTTTCCTTAAACAAAAGAAAAAATAAGTTTCTATAAATTCCTGGAACAAATGTGCACTTTAGTTTTTAGCAAACATTATTCAAACTAGACGTAATAGTCCATTTGTTTGGTACTATTTTCAGCTGTGGATGAATCCACACCTAGTGTGTGTGTGGAGTTGGAAAAAGAACAACACTGCCCAGAAAATGGCGAAAGTGTGAATGAGATGGGCTCAGTTAAAATTTAGCATGTTGTAAAATGACTTAAATAAATAACTTTCAAACTATAACAGTACTTCTTTGATCAGTCTCTACTGCAGTGTCCATGTCGAATGAAAATGACTTTTGGGCAGATGCATTTGTCACTCGCTATTCATTGATTCAGATAAACAAGAGATGCCTTTCAAACAGGAAACAGCTCAGCACGCAAGGAAGGGGCTGAGGGAACAGATTATTAGGGCAAGACACATTGTGGAAAGTGATTGATTTGTTGAAACTCCAATTTATTTATTACCAAACAGTACAACTGATCAGTTAAAGGTCAGCGATTCTGTAGAATTTTTTCGGGTGTTAATACACAGCCTAGGCTCTGTAAACTGGTATGAGGTTATGTGAGGGCCACCGTTGCTAGCAGATGCCTGATCACAGAGCCTATAGCTGTGTATTAACACTGGATTAATTTTTAGTGCAAACAAAGTAAGTACAGTTAGCAGATCGTGAAGAGATATTCACGGATTTTGACAAAGTGATTTTGACAACAAGCGTTCTCCAGAATTGCAGACTGCACCCTCAATCCACTGTAAGGTGTCGCCTAACAAACAAGCACTGATTTTGCCAAAATAGTTCTAATGTGAATGAGTTAGCCTCGTAGTTATGTTGTTGACTTAGAGTTTGTTTGAGGCCGGGGATATTACCAGCTCATATGCCTCTTATGCTTATCATATGCTTTCTTTCCAAGTAGCCAACAGTAAGCCCTGCCAACGCCGCTTCAAATTCAAACGCAGGCTTAGAGATGAAAAGGAGTAAAACACGCGGCTCTCTGAAGATGAGCAGATGAGCAGATGCCCCAACAACTGGGATTTGCCATATTTCATCACAGTGACAAAAGATCTCAAATTCCTTTTGTAAAATATCCACTTAAGTCAATCTAGTCACCCCAGCCCTTTAAGCAGATTAGCCCTGAATGATGGGAAAAGCATGCCCTCACGATGAGAGAGGACTCAAACAAAGGCTTCGAGCAGCACACTAAAAGTTATCACATGATAGAATGATGAAACATTTGCTGTTTAAGCTATAGTGCGTCACTTTTTCATAGAAATGAATGTCGGTAACATTCAAGCCATCGCCAAAGAAGTTGACACAAAGATTACTAAGCCTATCAGCGCCACAAAACTCTCTCTGTATTTCTCAGTAAGGCAGTGTTTACAAACTGGTGTCACCCCCTGACACTGGCGCAGAAAAATCCAGCGAAATGTGTCAGTTGTTGATTCTACTGCTAACAAAAAAAAACCTGGACATTCAGCAGAAGGTATAAAATCTGTGCTCAATCCCCAAAACCTTACCTCATGTAGATGCACCGACAGTGTTGTTGTAGTTACTCAGAATTCCTCATTGGGGCAACAGAAGTTACGCACAGTAGCTTTGAATTGTGTTTCCAAGTTCCAACATGCTGCTGGATTTGTAATGGATTTTGAATGATTGTCAGTAATAATATTTGCTCAAACATATATGCTTACCTCTTTCATTTGAAGGTGCAACATTAAGGAAACTTCTGCAAATTTCACCTGGAAAAGATACATGAGATATTTAATTGACACTCAGTATATTCAATAACAATAATGCAATGTGCTGGGAAGGGAGACTGGGACTTCAAGTGTTTTTCATCAATTTTAAAGGTTGATAAAGGGAGTCACAGATAGATGTTTGTCTTTGTGAGACAGAGCTGTGGTTTACAATTTGATTCAATATGATGGGATTTCCTTTTTCTTTGTGTGTGTGTGTGTGTGTGTGTGTGTGTGTGTGTGTGTGTGTGTGTGTGTGTGTGTGTGTGTGTGTGTGTGTGTGTGTGTGTGTGTGTGTGTGTGTGCACTGTGCAGTAAGCCCTGCCACTTCCCTCCAGCATGTCACAGTCTCTTACAGTGTGTTGGCCGAATTTCCCTGCCAACAACAGAGCGAATGCTTGCGGAGACAGACACGGCTACTGTAGCCACACATGCTTAGATCCACAGTTGGGGGAGCATGCAGCTCCCCGCTGGCTCATCCAGAACTAGCTCATTAATCAGTGGAACAGCTTTCACACAGAGTCAACGCTCTAGGTAAGAGAAGTGGGTACAACAAATATTTTGTAACAAGTCAATGTTTTTCTGTGACATGAAAACAGAACCGTGATACATCAATTAGTAAAAGTTTAATCAGCAACTATTTTGATCCATTTGAGACTTTTTCTCCTTTTTTTAAAATAAAAACAAAATTACAAAAATCTCTGCTTCCAGTTTCTCAAATCATGAAATTGAACTGTCTTTGGGTTTTTGCATTGTTTTCAGATAAAAACGATCAATTTTAATAACACGTCTTGGATTTTTGTTTTCAGACATTCTATGGATCCTCTTCTTCATCGTCACTTTGCCATTCAAATCCTGCACCTAATGCCCTCCAGATCGCCACAGAATCCTGTTCTTATGTTCCATAGACCAGGTGATAGACCAGGTGTTAACATGTCATGTCAGATTGTTTTTCAGGTGATAGGCTACTATAAATAAAAACTTTCAAATTAATTTATCAGATTAATCCCAAAATATATGCTGTTAAAGAGGGATTGCGTACTTTATTGCCTTTGGATGGAAAGGTGTGGTGCCAAAAAGAGATTTCAGTCAAATAAAAATCTATTTCGGCAGGTGGGAGGGAGTGGGCGGGCTCATGAATGTTTTCAAGTCGTTCTTAGGCAGAAATAACCTTTCAGTATGGGGATAGAACTGGGATGAAAAAAAATCACCATGCTGGTAAACAATGCATATTTAAGGATAATTTCGTTTCTTTATTCTATACAAAATGTCATGCCTTATCACAATATCAACTGCAAACGCATGTGTGATTATTTGGTTAGAAGAAAACGTTAAAGTTTAAAATAAAATGCATATCTTTTCTATTACCACGTAGTTATGTAGGCATACATTTGCACATTATACCTGTTAGATCCTGATAACAGCAGCTGTACACCTACATTACTGGACTGAAATCACTTTTTAGCACCTAACTGGCTAGAATATATGGGTCACTGGATCATCGTGACGCACCACTCCAGCGCGCAAAAGCCCGTGCGCACTGGTCCAAACGCCAGCCCCCTTGTGCCAAACGTACCGGTCATGTTGCTGTTTTGCTCGCAGGAGAACCAGATGCCCGTGTGGAACTTCCTCATCACGTACTTGTCCTCGCCCGTCTCCCAGATGTACTGCACGAGGCGCGTGTCGTTGATGTTGGAGCTGTTGAACCTGATGCAGAAGCTCTGCCTGGTAGTGAACGGCCCGGTGCAGAAGGGCTTCACCGCTTTCCGCGTCCCCTCGCACCAGTAGCTGGTGGTGAGCGCCGACACGGCCAGGAACAAGGCGAGGAAGTTCAGGGTGAGAGCCAGCGATGCTCTCCGCCGCCGGTCTAACCCCATGACGGCTTCCAGGATGGAGTGAGTGAGTGAGTGAGTGAGTGAGGAGAGGTTAGGGATGCCGATAACTTAATCCCTTTTGCCTCGTGTGACACCGAGGGATTCCTTCCGACTTCTTGTCCTCCTTCAAATCCTTATCATTCGCTTTATTCCCTGTGAGTATATCCGCGGTGGCTAATTATCGCGGCGCGTCTTACCCCTACAGTGTGCCTCTCGCATCTGCTGCTCCACCACCGCTGACTCTCTCGTTTTGTAGGCTGGACCCTGATACGCACCTGATAAAGACACCCCCGCGCTACCCCCCCCCCCCCCCCCTCCACACACACACACTTCTCTTCGCAGCATCATGCCACTGAGGAGATGAGTTATTGTGGTCCCCAAGGGTTCTTGATGGCACCCCTCTCCTTAAAAAAAGAAAATAAATCTAAATCTTCATACAACACTCACAAAAACATGTCTCAACACCACTTTAATGCAAGATATCGAACAACTTTGCCAGTTGAGTATTACAATTATGGTCTGTGTTCATTTTTGAATAATAATAGTGACAATTTGGCAATATCTAACTCATCATGCTTTAAAAAACAAATATCTAGAGTTTGGATAAAGCCAGAGTTAAAATCTTTATTTCGTGTTGACAACATATTTGTTTCAAAATGTATCTTTTATAAATAAGAAAAATACTATAGACAGGTCTTAATTGTCATGTTTTAAAGAAAAACATTTATCATAAATCAACCCTTCTGTAGTATCCTTCACAATAGTGCCAACAATGATTATGGAAAGCCTAGTTGATGTAAGTGCTTAGTTAAATAAGTTTTTTTTTGGTTTGAAAAATAATGTTGGGATTTTTGAAAGAGAAATATCGCACCATACACAAATGTTTAGTTAAATAAACACCTTAATGTACACGTTGGACTGTTTACTAATACTATTATGAAAGAACGCATGTTATGGAAGCAAAATAGCCCCAACACCTCCAAATTCACCAATGCAGTGTCTCCCTTAATAGCTTTTATTTTGAAAAATTACAACACAATTGAGCTGCACTACTGAAAACAGATGTCCTCCGAAGAGTTTTCTTTTTTTTTGTACAAAAAGATTCACAATCAATAAAAAAAGATTTGTTCCACTGGGTATTTGATATACAATATGCAGGTTTCATTTTCCCGACCAGTAACACTCCACCACACAAGCAGCACCCATAAAAAAAGTATTGAACAGCCTGTAAACTTTTTTAAAGGGCCACTGCAGCCAGTCGCTATAGTGCTTCCATAAAGTTGGGTGACTCAGAACAGACACATAAAAAAAGGTAGAGTTTATTTGAAGCAACTACAACCAAGAAATCCTGAACTTTAGCATGTAGCATCTTAAACTTCAAACACAATATCCTACAACTCCCATAATGCAACACGTAACATATTTTCACTAGATCCATCCTGCTTTATTCATTCAAATTTCATTCCTGACTTTTGTATCATGACATCACTATGTCATCATCAGGGTTAATTTTACCTGATTGGACAAAGCTCACCCACACAACAGAAAACATTACGGAGGGCTTTTTGTTGTTTATTCCTTTTAACTCATGTATTTATTTTTAACCTACATGTGTTAGACCAATTTCCCCGCATTCGAACTGAGTCAATTGAATGTTCCCTCCACTCCCACAGGTTTCTGTTCCCATCCTTATGATGACACCTCCGGTATATCCTCACTGCTGAAGCCAGTTTGTGTAAGCTGCCATTTCACAGGCACTCCATTATTTCTTCAGCCACTGTATAGTTATGCCTACTCAATTTGAACAAGTTAAAATCAATCATAGTGCATATTACAAAACAGTATTCACAATTCAAAACCAATCAAGTTAGTTACATTCATATAGAACTGATTTGTGAAAACTGTATAAAAAACAGCTTTCAAATGCAACGATATAAAGGAAAGTCATTTTATCAACTCTGTAGGGACAAATAAAAAATAAATCCATAATCTATGACCTCCTTATATTCCTGAAAACAATGTATGTTTTTCTTTGAGGATTTTTGTTTTATCTTTTTCACATCTTTATGCTTAAAAATATTTGGAACCAAAGGAAAAAACAATTCCTTTCAAGAGGAAGCTCTGTGAGCCAAGAGCCTTGTTTATCTGGTGCGGGGACCTCAGGTGGCTGTACAGAGCCCAGGAGAATGAGCATTAGCATCCTGTCTCCTGCATGTGCTTCGGTTTAGTGATGGGAGCATCTTCCATATGAACTGTGGAAGCCCTAAATCATGCTTTAGTTGCTACTTCATTGTATTAAAAGAGAGCAAATTAAAAATGAAAAGCAGTGTATGAGTTCATGGCAACTTGGCACAAGCGTTCATTAAAAAGTTTTCCTCATTATACAGGGACACAATGTTGCCCTTACAATGTATTTGCTGTTGCAAATTAATAGCTTATAAACACAGGGCTGCTGAAAATGAAGCTCTGCCAGTGACTGAATTGTAAACAAAATATTAAATTGGACTATTTACCTCTTGATATATACAGGACATAAACATATATTTTGAAATGAATAATACAAATACAAATCTTATAACAAACTCATTGCATGCTGCTGGGGATCCACAATATGGCAGAGGACACTTGTTGAAACTGTTATCAGCTTGAATAAACAGAAAAAACCCCAAACCTTTATACTGCTGTATATTTTCTAAATTGAATTCTCTCCCTAGTGATTTTATTTCATTTCTTTATTCTAAACATGGACCCAAGAACCTAAACAGTGGACCAGTTCGCAAACATTTCCTGCATAAATACATGTCTTATTTTTTCAATTTCCTTTTACGAGGGGGGGGCGGTTGGGTTGGTGGTAACATTAGTGACCCACCAGTAGCAAGGCCACATCCCATGAAAGGGGAAAAAGAAAAATGTCTGCTGACAGCGAAAGTTTATCACGCCACACAGACACAGTCACCGCCTCCATGTAATTGCTACCAGGGGAGTCGCTCTCTGCTGTGTGCATGGAGTTAGGGTGGGCAAGACAGCTCACAATCAAATCTATGAGATGGTTAAACCCCCCCCCATCAATACTATTTGGCTAACACCTTCTATCTTGATCCAAATATACTGCTAATATGACTGTGCGCATACGCTTGTCTAATGGTATTCAGCTCGTTGTCGTAATGTCCATCAGTAATTTCCTCCGACTGGTGTATGTGGGGGTATGCGTGTGTGTGTGTGCGTGCGTATGTGTGTGTGTATTGGAAGGAGGCTGTCGAAGAAGTGCAAACGTTTGTCCTATGAGATTAAAAGTAATCATTCTATTCTTCTTGCTCTCCCCCTTCCCCTGACCTACACACACAAACACACACAAACACACACACACACACACACACGCCCGCCCGCCCGCCCCCCACAGTAACGGTTCAGCGGTTCCATGCTGCTGCATCCCATCCCAAGAAGCGATAGAATATGGCCATTCCATTTCAGCACCCTTCACATTTCTCCCTGCTTTCCAACTAGAATCCTAATTAATATCATTGATGTACACACTTTCCTCTGTCTTCCCATCACGTCTCCCATACCATCACTCTGTGTGTGTGTGTGTGTGTGTGTGTCACCGCTCCCACGGCACAACCAGAGATAATCAATGGCAGGTTTTGCAGTGTCCACAGTGCCTGGATGTGACACACGCTCTGTTTTGATCCTGCATCCTCAGGCCTATTATCTATATTTTCGAAAAGGGAGGCAGATTAAAAAATGTCCGCCTCTCTATCGTCACCTTCAGGTTGATGTACAGTAGAGAGAGAGAGAGAGAGAGAGAGAGAGAGAGAGAGAGAGAGAGAGAGAGAGAGAGAGAGAGAGAGAGAAAAGGCACCAAGGATGGGCAGGAGGATGACCTTGCGCAGTATGAGCAATAGATAGAGGCAGTGGAGTCAATGTTGGAGATGTTCAATGTTGTGTTCTTGTCAGCCCAGGTTGATGGACTGTCAGAGGGAGGAGGGGTGCATGATGCTAGTCGAAAGGGGTCAAAGTATGCCTAATGAAAAAGACATCAGTTACTTCAAACATTATCAGCTCGCGTTCATCGTGTGGGTGATTTATTCGTGGATGTTTTATTTGTTATCTGTCTCAAGCCGAACATGAACCCTGTGTTGCACAGGTGTGTGCACATGGCTGAAGCGTGTCTTCCAATCCAGCCACGTACTAGCCAGCATGTCATGTGTATTCATATATAGAATGATAGATGTTGCAGTGATCCGCACTCATAAGGAAAGCAAATGATGTCGTGAGCCGATTCACAGCATTTATTTATTTTTTCTTTAATGAGTTTCAGCCATAAAACAATCCAGGTGGTTGCCCCTGGAATGTCGGCTGTGAAAAGACCACACTGTGCTTGAATGACTCCACAAAAAGCTGTGAGCTCCACAACGTTTTGTTTTCATATAACCTTTACTTATACCTACTTAACCTCATTTGCAATGATGTCGAGTCAAACAAATGCAAAGCAAAAACACATCACAATATTACACGACAAGCTGATAAAGAGCCAAAACAATTGAAACATTATATATACAGTAACTGAAAATAGCGCCTGGCGGTTGAGAAATGTCACAGTGTCCTTGACCTTTGACCTCCAAAATCTAATGAATTCATCCTTGAATTAGAGTGGACATTTGTGCAAAGTTTGAAGAAAATCCGTCAAAATCGTTATAAGATATTGAGCTCATAAGAATGTCCTGGACAGACAGACAGACAGAGTTACGTATAGAGTATGTACCGACAGACAGATAATAAATATGATTTTAAGGCCTAATGCAAGCTGAACACTGGCATGTTGTAAATGCAGGAGTTCTTTTTCTATCGTCACCATCCATCCCATGTGAGGTGAACGCAGCATAAATCGCAGGTCAGCTGTTTAATGGAGCAATCAGGTTGGACTCAATCTTGGGTTTAGGTGATCATCAGTCACTGGTACATCTATGACTTTACTGTACACTGCAAGAGAATAGACCATGCTAAACCCAATGTTTCAACTACAGGATGGAAATAACAGAAGCAACGTAAGAATTATGCTGATGAACTCTAAGTTATTCATAAATTAAACGGGGTTTATATATATTCAAACTTACCTTTTCACTCGTTTCACCCAATTTAATATGTCCCCCACCTCCCATCACCCCACACAAAGCCTGGCAGTGTTGGGAAAGTTCTTTTTCTACGTGAACTAGTTCAAAGTTCAGTTCACACCCTTTAAAATGAACTAGTTTAGTTCATAGTTCATAATTCAAAATTATGAACTAAGTTCACAGTTCAAAAATTAACTAGTTCATAGTTCTTTTTTTTAATATGTTGCTGCAGGCTATTATTTTTCTAAATAATTGCCACATACCGTATAGAACCACAGACAGAAATTATTTCAATAACATTCAGTCCACACTAGAAACCAGCTGCAGCTTTTACCCCTACAGTATATTCTCAAAAACATGAGGAAAAAGTTGCTGTTTGAATGGTGTTTTTAATGAAGAATTATTCAAACAAAAACGGTTAAGGTGCAAATGTTTTTCCTTAATTTTCCAAACCTGGAAACAATTCACATGAAATTTCATTCAAAGAAAGCAATACTGAAAAATATACCAGGCAGGTTCTACAAACAAATTAGCCTACAACTTAAACTAGTAAAACCCTCAAGGAGACCATTCTAAACTGCAGTGTAGGGCCTACTGTTAACAACAAAGTCCAGAAGATGTGTTGACATAATTATTAACACAAACACAATCTGAGGTAGGTAACAATCATACGAAGAAGAGGGTATAGCCTGAGGCTAGGTCCATGGTCTGAGTAAGTGCTGCTGCATTAATTTGTTTTTGTCTTTTTCCGCGGTGTTTCACATTTTGATGACTCAGCGGCGGTGCGACGCTGTGGTGGCATGTGTTGCCAGATTGGGTGTTTTTCAGCTACATATTAAGGGTGTTTACACTGTCTTTTAGCGGGGGGTTTCTATGGAAATCTGGCACTCGATGAACGATTGAACGACTGTAAGAGCGGCGTTCACAAATGCCAGAATGAGCGCGTTCGCAAAAACGTTCATGAGGCAGAAATACATACGTTCAGTTCACGTTCGCCCCCAATATGAACGAGTTCATGAACGAACGTTCATTGAACGCGTTCAGGCACAACACTGAAGCCTGGATCCTATAATTCCCATCATGCAACGTGTTAGCCTCTTTCAAACTCCACAGCTCCACATTTCTTTCAAGTTTAAAGGCCCTGAGTGAAAGGTAATTGTGGTTCAAACAAATGCTGACACAATAGTTTGCTGCCTGGTCGTTACTCATTAGCACAGCGCTTGTTGAAGGCCCCCTAACCACTCGTTTGGGACTCTAGTTTATTACTTAATTAAAGTTGGAGTCAGCCATTCTGGAGAACGCTTGTTGTCAAATTCACTTTTTGTCAAAAACCAGTGAATATCTCCTCACTATCAGCTACCTGTCCATACTGTGTGTGCACTGAATATAAAATCCAGTGTTGATTGATTTTGTCAACAAGTGTTCTTAAGAATTGCTGAATCAAACCGAACCAAAAAAATTTGTTAAACTTCTGTTTCTTTCTTGCCCAGGAGCAGCTCTGCACTATCGCCTAACGAAGGAACAGCTTACCTTACCTCAATGTGCTGCTACAGGGTAATAAAGAAAATAGGGGGGAATAAAGAAAATCCTTATACACTCAACAAAAATATAAACGCAACACTTTTGTTTTGCTCCCATTTTTCATGAGGTGGACTTAAAGATCTAAAATTCATTCCAGATACACAATGTGAACAATTTTTCTCTCAAACATTGTTCACAAATCTGTCTAAATGTGTGATAGTGAGCACTTCTGCTTTGCTGAGATAATCCATCCCACCTCACAGGTGTGCCTCATCAAGATGCTGATCTGACATCATGATTAGTGCACAGGTGTGCCTTAGACTGTCCACAATAAAAGGCCACCCTGAAATGTGTAGTTTTGTCTCACAGCAAAATGCCACAGATGCCACAAGCATTGAGGGAGCGTGCAATTGGCATGCTGACAGCAGGAATGTCAACCAGATCTGTTGCTTGTGCATTGAATGTTCATTTCTCCACCATAAGCCGTCTCCAAAGGCGTTTCAGAGAATATGGCAGTACATCCAACCGGCCTCACAACCGCAGACCACGTGTAACCACACCAGCCCAGGACCTCCACATCCAGCAGTTTCACCTCCAAGATTGTCTGAGACCAGCCACTGAGACAGCTGCTGAAACAATTGGTTTGCATAACCAAACAATTTCTGCACAAACTGTCAGAAACCGTCTCAGGGAAGCTCAACTGCATGCTCGTCGTCCTCATCTGGGTCTTGACCTGACTCCAGCTCGTCGCCGTAACAGACTTGAGTGGGCAAATGCTCACATTCGATGGCGTCTGGCACGTTGGAGAGGTGTTCTCTTCACGGATGAATCTCGGTTTACATTGTTCAGGGCAGATGGCAGACAGCGTGTGTGGCGTTGTGTGGGTGAGCGCTTTGCTGATGTCAATGTTGTGGATTGAGTGGCCCATGGTGGTGGTGGGGTAATGGTATGGGCAGGCATCTGTTATGGACGAAGAACACAGGTGCATTTTATTGATGGCATTTTGAATGCACAGAGATACCGTGATGAGATCCTGAGGCCCATTGTTGTGCCATACATCCATGAACATCACCTCACGTTTCAGCAAGATAATGCACGGCCCCATGTTGCAAGGATCTGTACACAATTCTTGGAAGCTGAAAATGTCCCAGTTCTTGCATGGCCAGCATACTCACCGGACATGTCACCCATTGAGCATGTTTGGGATGTGCTTGACCGGCGTATACAACAGCGTGCACCACTTCCCACTAATATCCAGCAACTTCGCACAGCCATTGAAGAGGAGTGGACCAACATTCCACAGGCCACAATTGACAATCTGATAAACTCTATGCGAAGAAGATGTGTTGCACTGCATGAGGCAAATGGTGGTCACACCAGATACTGACTGGTTCTGAGTCCCCACACACATTTCAGAGTGGCCTTTTATTGTGGACAGTCTAAGGCACACCTGTGCACTAATCATGATGTCAGATCAGCATCTTGATGTGGCACACCTGTTAGGTGGGATGGATTATCTCAACAAAGCAGAAGTGCTCACTATCACACATTTAGACAGATTTGTGAACAATGTTTGTGAGAAACATTGTTCACATTGTGTATCTGGAATGAATTTTAGATCTTTAAGTCCATCTCATGAAAAATGGGAGCAAAAACAAAAGTGTTGTGTTTATATTTTTGTTGAGTGTATAATGGGGGTAGCTCATACTGTTTCCGTCTAATTAGAACTTCACAGATAATTGAGGTAGATCATTTCCATAATGAATGTAATAACAGTGAAAGCAATAGTGGGTTTATGGGCGAGGTGTATTGACATATTCCGGACACATTTTTCTTCAATTCCCTAACCGGCTCATTTGAATAAAGACGCACTAATTTGTCTGGCAGTAGAATATGTTAGGGTTCATTAAGCAGATTGAACTTTACATTCATTACTCACTTATCTGCATGCTTGGCTGTGATTTGTAAAACAGATTTTTCACTATAAATATAAAGGAGTCTATCGGGCTGTTATGTTTTTGTTTTTGCGAGTGTGTGTGTGTGTGCAGCACAGGGAGGAAATAACAGGTGAGTCACTTCCTTTCCATCTCTCTCTCTCTCTCTCTCTCTCTGGCGGCCCTCTCTCTGTCTTTGTTGATTCCTGAATGAGCCTGAGCTGTAACTAACAGACAGACTGTGACAGATGCTGGCAGCCGACTCATCCCTCTCAATCCTCCAATGCATTCATTTACATAATTACTCTCTACTTGCGCACACACACGCACACACACACACACACACACACACACACACACACACACACACACACACACACACACACACACACACACAGTTCATTTACACCTCTCATATCCATCGTTCACTCACAGACAAAGTGCAGGCAAAGAAAGGAAGACTCTTTTTTTTCTGACAGCACACATGAGTCAGTGTGTGATGGCTTTGTCAGAAGTTTCAAGAATGGGGAGAACTTGAAAACCAGGAGTGGTGCCATGCGGTTCAGTGCAGCATCCAATTTTGTCCCCCTGTCGTTGGGGTACCAAGCCTTCCCAAAGGGTCCCAAAAGGATGGACCTACACACTGCACATTGATTTGTCAACAGAGTCAAGAGTCTCTAGAGACAAATGCTGGAGCACATCACAGCTCTTTGTTTACTGTATGGTGTTTTTGCTCTTCATTGATCTAGGGTTACGGTGCCCTGCCGAACCGTGCCAAAACGAACTGTGCTGCTCAGTGGAAAACAAGGCATACATGTGTCTGTTGAGCCACGTGGCAGCCCTGATATACACTCACCGGCCACTTTATTAGGTACACCTGTTCAATGGCTTATAAAAACAAAAAGCTAATCAGCCAATCACATGGCAGCAATTTAAAGCATTTATGCATTTAGACGTGGTCAAGACAATGTACTGAAGTCAAACTGAGCATCAGAATGCGAAGAAAGGGGGTTTAGGTGAGTTTGAACATGACATGGTTGATGGTGCACGGCAGGATGGATCCATACTTTCATGTTGTTGACGCCAAATTCTGAACCTGCCATATGAATGTCGCAACTGAAATCGACATCTCATCAGACCAGGCATGATTTTTCAATCTTCTATTGTCCAATATTGGTGATCCTGTGAGAATTGTAGCCTCATTTTCCTGTTTTTAGCTGACAGGAGTGGCACCCGGTGGGGTCTTCTGTTGCTGTAGCCCATCTGCTTCAAGGTTGGTCGTGTTTTGCATTCAGAGATGGTATTCCGCATACCCTGGTTGTAACGAGTGGTTATTTGAGTTACTGTTGCCTTTCTATCATCTCAAACTAGTATGCCCATCCTCCACTGACCTCTGACTTTAACAAGGCATTTTACGTCCACACAAATGCCGCTCACTGGATATTTTTCATTTTTCGGACCATTCTCTGTAAACCCTAGAGATGGTTTAGAGTGAAAATCCCAGTAGATCAGTAGTTTCTGAAATACTCATACCAGCCCTCCTGGCACCCTCAACATTGCCATGTTCAAAGTCATTTAAAACCCCTTTCTTCCCCATTCTGTTGCTCGGTTTTAACCTCAATAAGTTGTCCCGTCAGCAACTCAATGCCTAAATGCATTGAGTTGCTGACATGTGATTGGTTGATAAGTTAAATGTGTTTACAAGAAAATAAACCGCTGTACCTAATAAAGTGGCCGGTGAGTGTACATCTCCCAGGCAACGATTTCTTAGCTTGTGGCTTCTACAGGAAAAAATTAAATAAAAACAATACTGTAGTATAACTTACTCAATTTGTTCCAGATGACACAGCACGTTTACGCAAAGTGACACACGCTACAATTCATACATGAAATGGCTTTGCGTTACTGTGTGAGAACAAAAATGCACCTAAAGGGCATTGGTTGGACCGTCACTGAAAGAGTGTTGCCCACACAAAACAGAGATATCATGGAAAAATCAACACAAAAATGGAAGAAAAAAAATGCTAAAACCACAAAACATTACAATTTAATTAGCTTTTCAATAATTGGCTGTATGGAAAATTCAGGACGTGTCAAGAAGTGTGGTGCAGAGTGATGCGATTTAAAGGTGCTGTAAGCGGAATGGTTCTTTTAGTTAACTTCCTGTCAGGTACTGGACAGTCCCCTCGCTCGTCCCTACGTCACCAAATTAATGCACTGCGGTCTTCAAGCACCGAGTTATTTAGCATCATCTCAGATCCATAAGTGTGATAAAACATGATAAAAAAAAAACATCAAAACAGACATTGGGAAGGATTTCTACCTGCTCCGCCATTGTAGGCGCATAAACATTCACCCATCTGTAGCTCTGGCGTGCACCCGCAGTGAGACCATGAGTGAGATCGGTGTCGGTTTGTAGCGTTCTCTTTTGTGATTGGATATATATATAGATATATATATCTATATATAGATATAGATATATATATATATATATATATATTACGTAATTGATCACTGTATGAATAAAGAGCGATTTAACACTTATAATAACATAAATAAACTCCTCACTTCACCTTTAATGAGCAAATAATTTATGACATTGTATACAAGCACATATGCCATACAATTCTAGCTAAGAGTGTATTTTGTGCAAATACTGCATTTAATCCCACAGAACAGATATGTCCCAGTAAGTGATGGCCTCTTCGGCTGCTGATGATGCTCCGTTTTCTCGGTTTCCCACTTTGACCCGTGAGTTCAATCAACCTGCTGCCTCAATTATCTGCTTTGTGGACATTTGCACTCACAGACACACACACACACACACACACACACACACACACACACACACACACACACACACACACACACACACACACACACACACACACACACACAACCACACACACACAAACACACGTCTATCTATAGTTGTGTGGACCATGATCTGTGAGTTCATTGGGAGGCCCCCTACACAAATATAAATGGACAAACACAACACACACACACACGCACGCACGCACGCACGCACGCACACACACACACACACACACACACACACACACACACACACACACACACACACACACACACACACACACACACACACACGTCTATCTATGATTGTGTGGACCATGATCTGTGATTTCATTGGGAGGCCCCCCTACACAAATATATATGGACACACACACACACACACACACACACACTGACAGCAGTCCCCCATGACTAGCTCATTGAAGAAGACTCGGCCCATCACATCCGGTCCACCTTTCAGCCATCTGCTGTGCGTTGTTTTGGTTGACCACTCAGCCTGTTAGCGCTTCCAACCAACTGACTGTCGTTAGCTCATCTCCTCCATGTTTCATGCCGTTGATGATGCCGGCTCACTCTGGCTGATTATGACTGTAATGACTCACAGCTCTAATGCCTCTCATTCGGGGAAATGGACGATCCCTTTTTCAAGGTTGAGAAAGTGCATTTCCAGTGAAAGCTAGTTTGTGAGTGTCTGAGGTGTGCGTTTGTCTGAGGTGCACGTATGTGTGTGTTTGTGTGAGTGCTTGCGTGTCTATAGCTCCATACATGTGGATTCCATAAATGTGGACACAAAATCCTTCCAACTATCTAATTGGGGAGTTAGTTGCATGATAGTAAGCATCTGAAAAGAGTTAGGCATATTTATCAATCCAAATAAAGGATATTGTCCTGTATAAACTTTATACCAATTTAGTTCAAATGAGGCGTGCTATGCTCTAGTTACACATTACGTATTTTGAACAAATCACGGTATCTCTGCCTGAACATTCTATAAAAACAATGACTGTTTCCATGGAGATAAGGCCACACCCACACATCTTGTCAAACGAGACAGTCAAAAAGTTTTATAATATGAGACCCAACTTTGATATCATATATTGAATATTTTAAATATTTTAGACCAGGTTTCCAGACGCTTTAACAGTGGATGTCCGTCTCCTAGTCTGACCCTGCTGAATGGCAGAGCATCGCCTCCTGATAAACCAATATGCCACCTGAGGTAGAATCTCATCCTCCCTTCAATGGGATTTACAGCTGACAATAACGTCCAAAGTGCATCAGCGACTCGTTAGCTCCCCTGCTAATGGAGACGCTCGCCCACCGTCTCCCTCTGAGCTAGTTTGTGGGAGTCATTACTCCCTTTGCCCCGTCTCAGGCCCTTAGAGGCTCCAGTTCAGCATTATATCATTTATCAATCCAGAACACACTGTTCCGTTAGCCTGTCAGAAAAGTGGGACTCAGCACCCATATGACGGGTTAGAAATTCTACCTCTAATTGTTCCTCATACCCAGTATAGCCACAATTTCCATATCTACAAGAATAATGATGACAACTCTGTGGCACAGTAATGTGTGCATCTGTGCTAACAAGTGAGTGGGATAGCATTACCTTTGCCCCATGCGTCACATAGTCCTCATCCTTGAGACCTTTTCTCTTGTTACGTGAGAGAAATATAAAGCTGTAAGCAGCGATTCTCCAACAGTGACATTTCAGGACAAAATATACAGCCTGATTTATCCTAATACTGCCTATGACGCTAGGACTAGCTAGCTTTATACTGCAGTACAAGGCTTCCACATATGGACATCAACTGATGAGGGAGCTGGCACTATATCGTTTCATATATTTTTAGATTGATGATTATTTCAGCAAGGTATAATGTTGCCTTCGAGGTCATCCTTATGAACATAACACCGACTCAGAGCTTACATTGGCTCAAATTGGTTTATTTTACTGTGTGTGTTCACTTTGTTGTCCTTGTAAGCTGTATGTCTATGTTGCAAACTCTGGGGAATGGGACTTGGGAGCGACTATAAGAAAAGAAAACTCCTGCTACAACAAAATGTTGTTTACAGTAAGTTTGGGCTTTCTTCCACTTAACTTTAAACAAGTTCTGTGAGTGCCTAAACAAGGACAGCCAATCGAATAAATTGTCATTGAAATTTTTTGAGAAATTGCAGTTCATCAAATAAAATTTTCTCATTATGCTGATGAAAAAAAATCTTTTTTTTGTATGGCATTAGGTTTCTCTCTAAACAGACAGTATTTTCCAGACATTGTCACAAAAGCGCCGGTCGGCTCTGTTTTCTACCTTTCAACGAGCTGATTTTGCAGAGAAGAATCTCATTCCCTTTGCTTTCATTCCTCTTGTTTTTTTGTGGGGAGGTTAAAGGGAGTCTCAGGTGGCCGGGCACACTCTCCAATTACCCAGCAGATCGGAGTGATACAGGAAAGCAAGGACAGTCATAGGACTGGGAGAGAAAAAAAAACAAGTTAAGAGAGTAGCTACGCCGAAGCCACGCCAAAGCCACATGGAAGACAGACAGGGATTATACCTATCTCTACCTTTAATATATAGGTCTGCAAAGTGTAATCAATATGGGTTTGGACGGCATGTAAATTTCCATCCGCACTCTCAGCAGATGGATTTTTTAATACGAGAGCAGAACACCTGGTTTGCTGCTTAATTAATATGGCAATCCAGTTATTACAAGTCAAATGTCAGACAATGTAATGAATGAGTGTGTGTCACAGGCTATTAAGAGAGCCACGGCTTTGGTTGCTCATTTAGATGGAGGGCAGTCTAATTTTTGACACGACAGACTAATAGGTGAAACAATGACAAGGTATAATAAGGTTAGGAGCATGAAGCCAATAGTACAGGAAATGAATAGGGATAATCAAAATTACAACATTAAAACGGTTTGTGCAAAATGCAGTTTCACGTATTTTATACATTTCATTTGGGTCCCTTGTGTGACGAGAGACTCCCACAGTATGAAATAAAACAACCCTCTCTTTTTCTCCACCTCCACCTTACTGAAAACCTGTGTTCAAAAGCCACAGGCAGATTTATCTCCCCTTATGACATCATAAGGGGAAAAGCCATGCAATCCATAACCCACCTAACTTAGCACGACCTCCACCTGTGATAAGCACACCCCCAAATACCCCTCAATCTATCTGGCAGTTATATTCAAACTGGCATTAATTAAGGGCCAATCTGTAATGACTGGGGGGGAGGGGGGAGGGGGGTTTGGAACACAGGTGCAGACCAAGGGGTGTCTGAAAGTTATCCCCGGAGGGATAACCACTAAATCGCAAAGCGACTACAGGGAAGGGGGAGGAACAAAAATGCACAAAGCTGTAAAGGGCCACACAGGCTACCTTTTAATAATACAAACTAAGCAACAACAAAACCACCGCTGCCAAGCAGCTGAAAGGGTACACAAGTAAACCAGTTGACTTAGCAACACTTAACACAGAGCGCACACAGAGACAACCTCTCACTACAAGGCAATGAGCAGCACAGAGCAGGGTCTCGGGGCATATGTAACCTCTTCACACAGCACAGAGCAGGGTCTCAGGGCATATGTAACCTCTTCACACCTGGGCTCAATTAGCCAATCAGTGCCACACACACTTGATTGCAGTGAGTAAATCAGTCACCCTTCTCACGGAGGCGAAAGATTTTGTGCCCTCACAGGGCTGAAATCTTCTGTGTCCTCACACAATCAGAGCAGACTGGGCTCCATGGAAGGCGAGGCTTAAAGAGACAGGCTCTAAAAAAGAGTGTTTCAGAGAGAAGGTGAAAAGAGGTGATTCAGCAATGCCACAGTGAGAAATATAAAAGGGTTTTTTGGACCATACATCATTAAAACAGCATCTAATAGAAACAAAAATTACAACCTGAATGAACCTGAATATGAGCAAAATATGTGACCTTTAAATATTTGTATACATGTGCTATGTGTGTATAGTCTGAAGGGACCACAACCTACATTTTACATTTTGCAAACCTGTGTAGTCAAATGTAAAATATACTATATTTTCATGGATGGTACAGTATATTTGGGCTTCACTGCTGGTTCTGTTCCAAATCTGGTTTCAGTTAGCAGACCTCAAGTAGTTTTTGCAGGCAAACAAGAACAACATACAATTTCAATCATTTCAACTCATCATCTCAACATCTTAGGCAACAGAAATCCCCAGTTGGACGCACACTGTCATTGCCCTGATATGCATATATAATCAATATTTAGAGGTTGGCGTCAACAAGCTGTAAACACAGCATTGAAATGGCATAGCCTTGTAAAATTGTTGACGCAAATGTGACACAAATATTTACACACCTCTCAGACACGTTAGCCTTCATTTGATTTCGTATGTCTTTCCAACAGATAACTATGTCCAATATTTACCTTCTTTTTGCTCTATTTTGGATCCTTTCCAACTCCTGAGGGTGTGGCTTTCATGTTGTTAAATATTACACTAAAGTTGTCTAGATAAGTGCTTATTTGGGAGCGTAAAGTGGGTTTATTACAGCTTTTTGCTTAATTGTGCTAAAAAAAAACTTGGTAGAGTAGGGTTATAGTTCTCTGTTATGTGGGCCTGTTGCTATAAACGACCCTTTTACAGAACATAAAATCATTTGACCCTTTATTCATAGAATGATATTGACTAGTGCAGCTAGTGCAAGCTAATCTATCAAAACTTTAGTTTAGTTTATTTCGGCCATTTTCCAATACTCCTGGTCTAGACTGAAAAAAAAAATCAACAAACATAAAATGAATGCTTCTAGCATTAAAGCAAAAGAAAAACTTGTTAAAAATGAGGTGTGGAGAGCTATTTTAATGGGTCATGTATATTTGACTAACATTTTATATGCTTCTCACCTTAGTATCCACATTGACATTCATTAGGCTGTCAATCAAAACTGTAGCGTTTCTGCCTACTCACTCAGCAAAAGGCGATTGCAGATCTAAATTGAGTCTTCAAATTTGAGTTATTTATAGGTGTAGTTAACTTACAAATGTTGAAAGCTATAGATTCACAGATCAGATAATATATTCAATTTTGTAACGTGGTTCAAATTCAATTAAATGTCCACCTTAAAGAATTGATAGCACCGGTGGTAAGCGAGTACCGGGGATAAAGAATCTCATTGCTTGTAGGTACCATGAAGATGGGATACTGCAGCGGAGATAAAAGTGATTGCTAACAGTATTTCCCAGTATATGGATCACATGATTCCTGTATGCTCCATTGTGCATGAGCTCCATTTGGTCGCCTTCACGCAGCAGATGAGATATGAGCCAATATAGTAACTGTAGAGGGTCAATAAGCTCTTTGTTACGGTTAACTTAGACCCCTGGCACAGACCTGAGATGTATGACAGAGTAACATGGGGGCTGCTCTATCTGTCTTATACCGCTGGCTGCTGCTGCCCGGCTAATTCAATTAAGCCGAGCCGGCAGTATTTCCAGAGGTTGATGAAAATAATGAATGCTTTAACTAGATTGGAATTGCAAATAGTGGTATTTCTGTTTGAAAGTGGAGAACACTTGGCTCCACTGTATGATTGTTTCAGTTGGAAAATGTAGCAAGAACCAATCAGCCCCAAAGGACATTAGAGTGGGGGGGGGGGGGGGGGGGGGGGCTGATGAACATCTATCTCCATGCAGTTAGGCAATCAACTAATAAGGTTGTACACTTTGAGTGATTTTGTGATGATGGAAATACTATTTCTTGAACAATCATAAAGAATCATGAAAGGATTTTTTTTTATATCCATCCATACACATTTTGTTTAATTGGCAAAAGGAGGAAAGAAAACATGTAAATGTTTAACATGAACTCATTTACATGCATGGAGGCAACTTGCTCCTACTGGATCAAATCCACTCCATGGATACAGGCAAAATAAATTACCACTATTTATTTTAACTGTAAAGTGTTGCATAGTGAATAAAACAACAAATGATATGTAAAATGGAGACTTAAAAATGTATTATTCAGGGTAATCTCAGGAGCTATTCATTATTTCTGTATTAACAATAAGTCAAATGAATGTCTTGACGTGCCACAGCGGGCTCAATTGTGTTGAAGAGCGCCATAGCATTGGCTCTTTTAGATTGGGGCCTATATATACCTATATACTTGGGGCCTATATACTGTATGTTTGTATACATATAGGCATATTTTCTATTCTTTAGGTTAAACAATCAACTTTAAGTGCCTTGTCTTAAGGGGATTTTTGTTGGACTATAAATTCTTGGAATATATTTAAGAACTTTGGAGAACCAGGCTAGCTGTTTCCCCCTTCTTTCAAACTTTATGCTAAGCTAGGCTAACCATGCCCTTGCTCCAGCTCTGTGAGCCTACTTAATGCACTGACACAAGAGTGTTATCGATCACCTCATCCCTCAGAAAGGATTCCAATCAGCAGATTTCCAGAAATGGGTGAACTATTATTTTAAAGGGCAGATCATGCTGTTACAGAAAACAAAAGAGAAAAAAAATCAAGACCGTTCCATATAGAGACATGGACGTGCCTAATGTCCAAATCTTCATGAATACATAAGATATTGGGACGTGCTCATTTGGAGGCTACGAGTGTGAACTGGAATGATGGGGCTACAGTAAAGGTCATAGTGAAAGGTCACAGGGATTATAATCAATAAGGCTCCTCCTGTGGGAGCAATTGTGTTAAGGGAAAAGTTCATAATATCTTGGCACCAGTGTTGTTGTGTTCCAAAGATAACCCGTTTGGTCCCTTTGCTGTGCCTTTAGAGACACAGGAAAAACCAAAATGTTGCAAGTTCCTTCCCCGACCGGTCATAATTTTTTCTACTTGTTCATCCTCTCCTGCTTTCATTATAGTTTGCTATTTCCCACATGAGTCAATGGGTAGATGCTCAAGTTGGCTTTCATCGTGTTTGGGTGTTACCCATTCATGTGGCGGACGTATTGTTCCCTCGTTGCTAGCAGCAATGGCAGTCGACACTTTGCTGTTCTCCCCGTGCAGCAGAAAGCATCTGTCAGCATATAAACTCGCGAAGGCCCTGATGTATTAGGATTTTCCTGCTCCTATGGCAGCAATTCAGTATGTACACTGTCATAACATTATTGTGCTGTATAAGTCAGCGCAGCTATATTTTACTGTGCCACCAAGTACGGGTTTAAACAGGAGACATGCAGATGCTAAACCGCCTTATAATGTTGAAGGCATTTAATAAATGCAGACTAAAGGAATGCCTCCATCATGCCAGCATGGTGTGAGTGTCAACTACATTTTAAAGGGTCGAACAAATAAATAAGTTAAATTGCAAGAATACAATTGTGATTTCCATGTAACATCCGACATTCAGCGCAGATTTTTTTCGTATGAAATTATAACTTGATTCTCGTAATTTATTTTTTATTTATTTTCTCTCAACATGGCCCTAATAGACTATTGTACGTTCAGCTCAAGTAAACACAGATAGAACACAGATCATGTGCAACAGTCAAAGATTACAAAAGGTAAATCCTACATAGTGATGTATGTTACCAGTCTCCTGTGATTGAACCCAAACTGGAAAATAGCAATTATATTCTCACTTACTTCCTCTGTTGGTGTCTGTCCATGCAGTTTTTACTTTTACCTGCTGCATTGTTGAGATAATTATGTCTGAGATCTCTGCTGCCATAAACTAACAGAACAGTGGCTGAATACAATTTCATCTGTTGTCCTTAAAGATTATACGTTTAGAAAAATTCAACAGCAGCATCACTTTCCTGTATACTCTTGAAAACAACAACGTTTTCAAGACTGACACTTTCTTTGGTAGAAAGTCATTTTGTGTGGGTTATACAAAGGAACAAAGGCGTTTCTGGAAAGATTCATAAGACATACCCTTTAAATCTTTTGTCCCACAAAATCACTTTTTTTTTACATGCAGATCGCAAAAGGTACACACTAACACAATTTTATTTATAGAAAGCTTTAAAGTACCCTTCAAGAGTTGACTTTTGTGTAATTTGAAGACTTCGTCCAAAGCGACGTCACAATCTCGACCTTCGCCCTCCAGACTAGAGCTCAATAACTCTGCCGCTAGCTTGTACGTTCTGAGCGTGCCTTCCATTGTCTCTTCCTAATTAACCCCCAGATTGTCCGACGCTGTCTGCACATTGTTGTCCAAACACAGGGACAGTGAAGGAGTAAGGCACAGTGTCTTACCTGGAAATTAACAGGGTTGCCTTGCAGACTGGCTTTCAGGATGCACAATACTCCGGGTTGTAAAGTCACCCTGATATACAAAGGTTGGGAGAGAGATAGCATCGCCGAGGACAAGCAGCGTGTAGGGGAACTGATGGGGTAGTCTGATATTGTGAGGTAGTAAAAAAAGGAAATGAGTGAGCCGAGAGCAGAGGAGCAAGAAGCTGGCTGTGTAAATAGAAGGAGAGTTGGATTGCAAATGGAAGAATGGTTGTCCAGACTATGGTCTTAGTTTTCGTTTCAACATTTGGAGGGGAGGGGGGAGGGGGGTCATCTTCCCCACGAGATTCTGAGCTTCAAACACTTCATTTCTTGCATCATGGTGAAATGATATGCACCAATGTTTGCCTTTTCTGTATTAATTTATTCTGGAAATATATTGAAAATGAAAAAGACAACATTCAGGTGAACAGTGACCGAAATATATTGGAATTATAATGCACTAAGGCTCCCAGGCATTTCGTATCACTCTCAAATATTATCCTCTTGTACGGTTCAACACTTTCTGCACATTTAAAACACATCAAATGTGTTTTGGGATGTGTTTTTTTTTGTAGGAATCATGTACAGTACATCTCAACAACAAGTCTATTAGAGAATGACACCTTGTAACTTTAATTCTACAGTACATAATAGCCATGACAGTCACAATTCATCTTTAACAAAAAGGATTTCTACACTAAAAATCTCGGCCGGATGTAGTAGACATCTGGGTATTTTTAAGCATACTAAATCTGACCACAAGCTAAGCACTAAACTAAATAGCAGAAAGTATGGGTATTGGAACTCTGCCAATATTTTTGTTTGTTGAACCAAACATCAGGCCTTTAAAAAGATCCAAAGATATTTTTACCTCTTGTCTTTCATATTTTTTTGATGGGGAAAAATGTACTCTAAATATTGAGGGGGACATTTTCGGGGGGCATGGCCTGGACTCTTTTTGAACAGAAGTAATGGGGACTGGAGGAGACACTTAAGCGATGAAGCAGTAGATCTTAAAGACTGTGTGCCTCCTACCTGATTAAATGTGATGAAGCACACTAGACACACGTGACTTCTTTTTTCTACTGTCGTTAGAAATTCCCTGAAAAACAGAAAAAATATTTATTAACTGATTTTCTGCTATACGTGAAGGCTTGGGCCGGCTCTGAGGGGAAAATGTGTCAGTTTAATTTGCAAGGAGGAGACACTTAAGCGATGAAGCAGTAGATCTTAAAGACTGTTGGAAAAGATAGGCAGAGACAGTTAACAGTGGAGGTGGTGTGATGAGTGGGGAGACCTTGTTGAGTTGTGACAGGGCCACTCATCAGCAGCAGCTAAGCCCCTGTTAAGCTCTGGAAATATCACCGTAATGAAGATGGCATTGATTTGTCTCAGAGGACGTCAGGCTGATATGAATGCGGTGCAATCAGAAAGGTGCTATTACGTGTGTGAAGATTTAAACTCGGGGCTCAGGAGAAATATGAAGTGAATTCTTGTTTTAACGGTGGTGAGACACTGTAGCAACTCAAAATGCAACAGCTGTCTGGTAACCAATTTAGAGGGACCTCAGAGTATAGGAGCGTTCTATGAGCCTGACGACATCCCCTGTGTGCCTCCTACCTGATTAAATGTGATGAAGCACACAAGACACACGTGACTTCTTTTTTCTACTGTCGTTAGAAATTCCCTGAAAAACAGAAAAAATATTTATTAACTGATTTTCTGCTATACGAGCAGATCAAAGTAAAGAATTATCCATGAAATAGATCTCACCATCTCCTCGGTAGGGATGCCATGGTGTGGAAATCTTCCCACCAGGGAAAATTGTTACAATAAATGTTATAATAAGATCAGGCTATACAGGACATTTCAAGAAGGTGTCGACTCTGTAGATGGCTTACTTTAATGTTTAACGTTAGATCCTCGTCTGTGTGACATCATCATTTGGACACATGGTACTGCAAATTTTTCTAACTGTAGACACGTTGCTAAGATATTTGTATGCACAAAACAAAACATAGAGCGTTGTCATCGTTGCGTTTTAGACGTTCCTAAGGCGATTGATAAAGGCTTTCTGGTTATTTCCCACTTGTGCTATTGGAAGTTGGGCAACTCGGAGGTGAGGTCACTCCCAACCTCCTTAGGGGGGAGTGCCGGGCCACTTTGCAAAAATAACACATTAATCAGAAAATGTAGCTGCTCTGATGTTTAGTTTCATAGTGTCTTCGTAAATTGTAATCCTTCTTCCCGGCAACACTTTCCTTGCAAATTAAACAGACACATTTCCCCTCAGAGCCGGCCCAAGCCTTCACGTTTGAATACCAGATACACCCGCCTCTCCTTTCCAGCTGTCCATCCCTATTGTGAGCAGTTGAAATCTGTTGAAGGATTTTAAGAATCTCATCCAATCCATCTGGTTTGTGAAGCTATGTTTGTCCTTACAAGAAAAGAAAAAAATACGCCTGGGGAAACACTTCTTAGCTGAGAGCTTCAAATGGATGAAATGTGAAGACTCTGATCTGAACTCAAAAACCCACACATAAATCCATCTTAATTTTAACACTACCTAGGATTACACTGTGTCCGTCCGTCCCCGACCCTGAGAAAGTTCACTATCAGGGTCTGAAATCTCTGGGTTTAACGAAGAGCTACTGCGGATCAGGCGTGTGTCCCTGTGCAGAAATGGTCTGAGAGAAGAGTGTCTCTAGAGAGCAAAGAGAAATAGCAGATCAAGTGAGAGGGATTAGTGTGTCACTCGGGGGCACACGGCTTTGATTGACAGCAGGGTCACTGACGGGCCACTCCCAGTGTTGGAAATGGACATGCTTGTGGAGATGGTGCTGTGCAGTCTAGACTCCAGTCTTTACATCTGAAGAGGATATAGCTGATCTATGTAAAAACGCTCTGGTTGTACTAATGCATCTCTCCATATAGATAGCAAAGCTAATTACTTTGACAATGACTGAAATCAGTTAAGGCACAAAACACATTAACTTACTTTAAATTCTTGCCTTAATCTGACAGTAGATTTGAACAAAAGTAAGCCCCCTCTTGTACAAGGCTCGAGACTTCTTCTTGCAATTTGCCAGCAGTGTTACAATTGTTTGTAAAACTCAATTGCTTAATGCTATAGTGTGTAATTTCTGTCGCCTCCATTAGAATTCTGAGTAATTTCAACAACAGCAGTGCATCATAACCTTATTAGCCGGCCACATTTTTCACACCCTTTTTTCAAGACAATCAATCTCATAGAAAGACCCCAAACTCCACTGGTTTAATGGAAAACCTCTATTTACAGCTCTTCAACCACTCAATCAGCACTCAGTCTTCATCCCACTGTAAAACGTGTCTGGGACAAAGAGTCCACTACATTTTGAACTGGAGCGCTGTAGCATCTATTATCCAACTTTTTGAGAATGGGAATAAGTACAAGTCAACATTTTATTTACCACTCTATATTTCAGCTGTATTGCCCTGTCGGCAGAACAAACTGTTTCTACAACAATGCACTTGTTTCATCATTCCCATTTATGTGTCTGTCATGATGTGTAACAAGCTTTTTGCATTAACTTACTGCATAGAATCATAGACAACCACACACTGCTGGCAGAGAACAGATCTTTCATACCAACAGCTGTATTGTGTTGTCCATTGGGTAAATGTTACAACAAGTTGTGTTGTCTGATGGAAATATTTGCTTTTGTTGCATGTTTTTTAATGTTTTGTGCTTGTTTTTCTTGTGTGTTTTGCCAGCAACAGTGAGTTTAAGGCTGTTTTAAAAATGCGTATCACTTAGACTTATTTATAGCACGATTATATTTCAAAGCTGAGTAGTTAAATTGACTCTGTAACATGTAACTTTAAAGGTGAAGTAAGCAGTTTATTTATGTTAATATTAGTGTAAAATCGCTCTTTATTCATACAATGATCACTTACATAATGTGCTGTGCACGTTTCATAAAGCCGATCTCTCAGTCAGCTGCTTTGCATGTAATCGCATGTACATTTTTATCCAATCAGAAGAGAGAACTCCGCAAACCGACACACGTCTCACTCATATACACTCCATGGTCTCACTGTCGGTGCACACTGGAGCAACAGATGGGTGAATGTGTATGCGCCTACAATGGCGGAGCAGGTAAAAATCCTTCCCAAGGTCTGTTTTGATATTTTTTATCATGTTTTATCACACTTATGGATCTGAGATGATGCTAGATAACTTGCTGCTTGAAGACCGCAGTGCATTAATGTGGTGACGTAGGGACGAGCGAGGGGACTGCAAACTGCAGTAACTGACAGGAAGTTAGCTAAAATAACCATTCCGCTTACAGCACCTTTAAGTAAATTTAACTTGTTGGAGTAGCATACATTTAACTTGAATAGATTTTCAGATTAAAATGATTACTGTTACTCCATTACATTTGGATTTATTCAATGTTTGACCGATCCCCAGCATTCAAGCAGCGCTTAGGAGCTCATTAACAGACCACAGTGCAGCAGAGTGCAACAAGCTGTGATTGTGAATGCATGGTCTGGTCGTTACGTCAGAGAACTGTGCTGACACTGAGCCTGCTATATACAATATACATGCACACTATATCAACACAGTATATCATGCTCAAAACCTCCACCGCTCCTGCTTCCGTCGTTAATATTTAGTGGTAGCATTTATTTATTTTATGTGGACATGACTGATTTAATGTTTTTACCCACTGGTGTTCCTCTGATTAAAGTAGAGGAGTTGAATGCATCAATTAAATACGAACACGGTAAATCTTGAAGAAACCTTACATAGCCTCCAAATTAGCCAATATTAGTCATTGTTGTATATTTGACCATGTTAGGAATCTCATTGTATTTTGATTGGAGACGTCTACTGCACATGAGAATAATCATTGTTTAAGGACACTAAAATGATGATGCTCTCTATGTTTACTTTTTTGATTTTGTAGTCATGGTCCATTCATGTCTGATTTATTTGACAAAGCAAAATATAATAAAGCTATAGTGCGTAACTTTTGTTGCCCCCATGAGACCCTGTGGGCGCATCTACATGATTCATTGTACACATGTACGCCTTATAGCTTTTAATACACCAGCAGGTAAAACATTCATTTATTGGCGTCTCATAGAGTTTATTATTTGTGTAATGTAATCACAGACTGACAAACTATAGGCACATTGTATTATGTTACTCAATGTGGTTTTCCAGCAGGTATTTTGATCACTAATATTACCGGAGAGCTTGTTTTCACAAAGCAACAGCACATTTTCTCACAGTAACAGAAGAGTACAGTTTTTGGCTTGTCCACCCACTTCTGAACAGATGTTACAAAAATGTCCAGAATGCTTTGATTGCTTTGTAGTGCTGCTTATCGCTGTTGCCCAACCTTAAGATGAGCTGACCGTGTGACCCCTACTGAATCTCTATAAATGGGGTGGTGAGTGTTCATGATCCTTAATCCCTGACTAATACCTCTTTTGTTTTACTTTCCCTAACATTTGGAAGATTGCACTACAAGAAAAAATATGCTACAGTGTATCAAAGTATAATCTCGGATGTCTATTCGGAAATAATGGTAGGCTTCAAATGTGAAATTCTATTGCATCCCTAAAAACTCAAAAACAAATCAAGAAAAGAAAGCTCAGCTCCGCAAAATGGAAAGAAAAACTGTTGAACTTGAAGAGAAATGAAAAATGTAAAGGACCCAGCATGGCCAGATTTCCCATCAGCCTGGTGGGAGTGGCGAGGGTTGGACTGAGCCAAGATTATCTGGTCTAGACAACAGCAAGAAACCAATCAAGCTCTGAAGACATCAAGGTGAAAGCTCAGTGGCCATGTTGGACACAAATAGTGTCTGGATACATGTTTGGGCATTCTGATGTGGTAGGACAAGTTTCTAATCCATCTTTAAATTGTTAACTTCAACAAACAAGAGAATTTAGCCTCGAGATGTGTCTCATGGCGCTTTCACATCTGACGTGTTTGGTTTGTTTGAAACAAACTCAAAATTTGTTTCCACCTTTGCTCCAGTTCATTTGTGCAGGGGTGCACACACCGACGCCAGCTCTGCATGAGGAATTATATGGAAAAATCTGTGCAAATCTAGGCGTTATATTCATTATGGGATGAGAAAAAAGATTGACTTCCTGTAGTCTCTTTCTGACCAGTTGTAAAGCAGTTTAGGAAATAAATTATTGAAAATAGACATCCTAGACATACCTGACCAATGAGTGAAGAGAACGTTCTCACATGGCTCATGCCGCTGCATTTTTGTTCGCTTTACCAAGTCATTGGACTAGACAAAATGATAGGTGTGAAGGAGAACCAAACCTTTTGAATAACTAAACAATGTATCAATTTTGCATCTGGTGTGAATCAAGTATTCTTTGTATTTTATACACAAGTGAAATTCATGAGTGAAAGTGAATTAGCAGAACTTCAGTCTTCTTAACCTTTATTTATACAGGTAAATCCCATTGAGACCGGAGACTCTTTTTCAAGGGAGACCTGTTCCCATTCCCACGTTACCATTCACACACACATTCATACACCGATAGCAGGCTTACTATCGACATTCACACGAGGCAAGGTGGGTGAAGTGTCTTGCCCAAGGACACAACAACCATGACACAAGTGGCAGGGCGGGAATCGAACCTCCAACCCTTTGATCATCAGCCGACCCGCTTTACCAACTGAGCCATAGTTGCCCCAGTCTGAGTTAAATGTTGACAGTAAATGACAAGAGATATAAGCAGAAATCATTTAGAATTTTTTTATTGAATTATTGTTACTGAAGTTGTTCCAGATTATCATTGTTTTAAACCCATTTCCACCTAGGAACCCAAGTCCTGACGATCAGATGAGATGATAGATGTTATACATTCTTATTAATGAAAACCAATAGCTAGTGTGCTGTGTGGTTTTCGGGAAACCGGAGCACCCGGAGTAAACCCTATGATGATAGAGACCAGAAGATGAGAAAATAGATGATTTAGACTAGAGGCAGGACTAGAGCTGTGTATTGCATTCATTTGGAATTCATTTTGAATTCCCCCCAAAATGAATGCTACATTTGACCTAAATCCGAAGGATGGTATAAAGAGCTTGAAGATGACAATCAAGGAGAATCTAATATGGCGCAAGTCTTTTTTTGATGGTAGTTTTAGTGGTGGTTGATGGCAGGACTTGAGCTTTGTATTGTATTCATTTAGAAAGAAATATATATTTTTTTCCTTCAAGATGAATGCTACAGTTAACAACACCAACTTGTAGTATAGGGCTTGGACATTACTCTGAACTGGGTGCAAAGGAACCTGATGAATGCACAATGCTTTTTTGGTGGTGCAATCAAGTAGTACTTGAACAATGAGGCAATGCATTTCTCAAGTGCTGGTTCCCCTATATTCATTGACACCAGCACCATCTCTGCACAGCCCCACTTCTTACACAGGTCCTTAAAAATGGCCTTGTCGAGTTTCTTAAACGTTTTTGGAGTGATGTTAAAATGGATACCCTCGACTTTAGCCCATGTGGTTTCAAAGATGCGGTTGATAATTTCCTCTGTGTTACTAATGGTCCAGCTAACTTTAGCTTCGCTGAAGGTACGTGAAACCAGCTTCTCCATGAGTATCCTGACAGACATCTTCCGATTTTCTTTGTGTGCTTTTGTTACTATAACAGGTTCAGTTGGCAACGGTTCACTCACCCCCACGGCGGTGACTACCAGCAACTGTGTTGGTGAGCCAACCTCCATTAAGGCAAGTGTCACCCTTCTACTGTGGTGGAGGACCTGAGTATTAACCCACCAACCCATCAGTGCCACAAAACCCCACACTTTGGTCCTTATGTCTGCATACATGTCTTCATGTGACGGATGAACAGATACATTCCTGCAGGTTGCCCCTCTGATAATTGGTTCTGGGATGAGTTCGAGCACCATCCCATCCGTAATGTGTCTGTAGAGGAGATCACTCAGTTCCTGAGTGAATACCAGCATGTTAACGCTGGAAACATTTTTGAATCTACGGAAGACACAAACCTCTTTTCCACCCTCTTTTCCACCATCCTCTGTCAAAAGCAGAGAGTTCATACTAGCTATTAGTGATGCCATTGACTTCCTGCTTTCAACGTCAGGGTCAAGGTGGAATTTGTTTCTCAGCTTTGTCACAATTTGATGAATGGTCGCTTTGGCAAAGCGCTTTGCAAAGAAGTTCTTCATCTTGCCTCCCACTTTTTTCATGGCTGGTTTGCCCTTTGGTGTGGATTCAAGACTTGGATCTCTTGTTTCTGTCTCCTCTGAGCTCTTTTCAATTATGATCTGAGCTATGTCATCTGCTGCATAATCAATCTCCTTAGAGGTTTCTATTTGCAGCAGCTCATAGTCAGAGTCTGGTACGTTGTCCAAAAGTGGTTCTATCATATCATTGACCTCCTTCCTTATCATATCCTGGACAGCTTTTGTTGTTGCTGTCACCAAGCTGTCCTGCGAGGAAACTCTCTGCGGGGTCTTGGCTTTAACTGATCCAACTGATGACTGATAGCCTTCATCAGTGACTAGCAACTCCGTTTCTTCTTGATTTTTTTCACTGATCTTACTTTGGGGTCGCGGTGAGCACAGAACATTAAACTTGTCTCCAAATGCCTGAACCATTTTGCAGGCATGATTGACCATAATGTTAAGTCTACGGGGGGGAGTAATGCGCTGATTGACAATAGGCTCTGTCCTGTCCAGACTGCCGGAGAGGGCAGAGTTAGCACTAACTGTGATCTCCTTACTTATCAGCTCCGTGAGTCGTTTTGAGCCGACACTCACAACCTGGTCTGTTACGTCAAGAACATCAGCAAAGCACTGAGAGAGTTTGTCGCCCAGATTGGACAGCACACACTCCTCAGACACGATTACAGTTATGCCCCTTAGAGCCATCACTAGTGCCTTTGACACTGCTGCTATGATGTCCAAGAGCAGGTCGGCCAACATAATTTTGGTGACATACTCAGGGGTACCTGATATTAAAAGTGTCAACTGTTCCACTGTCATCCGTTCGAAAAAGGATTGGATCAGTGGATGAACACCTTCCACTGTAATCTCCAGCAGCTCCTCTGTCAGAACTGGAACGGCTTTAGTCATGGTGACATCTTCTGTAATTTTGTCCATTTTGTATGAAGCTTTTTGGGGTTTTCTTTTCTAAACTCCTTGGTAATGTAGTTGTGTAACACCGGCTGTGATGAAGACTAGGAATGTTTTGACTGTATGAATTCGCTTGAAGTTAAACTCTATTGGTCAGGTGATATGAAAGGAGTAAACAACCTGTCATCAAAGGATATGCAGATATCAAAGGAATGCTGTTCCAGAAGCTCCGCCCCTAAACACAGCCAGCTCAGTGATCAAAGGAATACTGATCCAGAACCTCCGCCCTTTAAGAAAGCAAAAAAAAAAAACTGCAGCCTAGCAACAGTTGCTAAGCTGCAGCATTTTTTGTATTTTTTAGTTTGTATTGTTTTTTACTTTGTTTTCATGGGTGTCCGATGGAAACAATAAATAATGAGTTTTTCCTCCGACTTATTAGCCACACAGCTGATAACATATCCCAATGACGTAATTTAGCTTTTGTCGGGCGGCTGTGGTTGTTAGCTGTTGTTGGATAATTTTAAAGTTATATGCTGTTCAGTTGCCGTATGCTATTGGTTGATTAAATGATTGTGCTTGGGGAGAGCACACCAAGAGGGGCACATGCAGTGCGCATTTTGCAGTTGTAAGGGCAGGGGTCATGATAATCTATCCATAAGTGTAGGACACTGAAGCGCATGAAACTAAGAAATGATCACATCAATTAATTAAAGTGCAATGATAATAGTAATTACAATTATAACAATTCATATTATTATAGTTACTATAATAAATGGCGGAATGGCGGAACGTTTGAAAAAAGTAAAGTACCGCCACTCCGACAATTAGATGTCAATGTCGGAGTTGTGATGGACACAGTGTGGCCAACTGTTCCATTCTGTGCTTCTGTAGAACTGATGACATTCCAACTGTGACGCTTCTAAAATGGCGGCGCCCATGCTTTGGTCCATGGTATGGAGAAATACAGAGATATTAGAGACCTTTCTAAGGGAACAAATTGTAATTCTAAAAGAAAATTCAGCTATTATGCACTAAATTAAACGTAGGGGAGAACGGGGGAATGTAAACCATTGGGTAATGTGAGACAACCCCTGTATCTAGGCAATGGAACACATTTTTGGTCATGTGAGATATATGTTTTCAAGCCCCTCTCATTTCCCCTTGGCCATGAAAGAGAGGACCTCATGGTGATGTTGTAAGCATGTTTTTTTCTCAAAAATTTCTTGTTTGCATGTAAAAGTGAATTGTCTTGCTGCCAACTTAATCGATTGTTGTGCCAAAGCAAATTGATTCAGGTAGAAAAACGTCTATCATACGTATTGATGAACTGTCAACATATAAAACCATGTGATGATGATAACTGAAGATTAGCCTGAATTGCTGAGAGAGGTAGTTTTTTCTCAAAGTGTGGCAGTGGGGTACAGTGAAACAAATGCTGTGGGGTAAAGTGAGACAGTGTTTGTGCCCTCTTTTAATGAATCCATTATATTTGAGGTAGCAAGGTGACTAGTTTGAATAAGACAAAAGACAATGTGGGCTGGAGGTGGGGGTTGAATGGTTATAGGGGTGTCAGCAAGGGCATAGTTTGGCACGCATGTATGTGGGGGACAGGAGAGTGACCTTTATCATCAATAGACTCTATATAATATGTTTTTATTTAATGAATGATCCCAATAAAAAAATGCAGAACAATATTAATCAAAGACTCAAAAGATGGAAAATGACAGCTGGGTCTGTGTTCTGAGTCCCAGGCTGTTCTAGCTGTTCTTTGCTCTGACCAAGGGTCCTGTGTTCTGACAACCAAACTGTGTTTTAATCTAACTGGTTATATCTGTCATTTGAATGTTAATTATTGAATATGAATTATATGTTGTATTTGATGAGAGTTACTTTAGAATTTTTAAGTGTTTAGATTTTTTTTTTTTTTGCTTAATTGACCAAACCCCATGATTCTGTTACTAGTCCGACATTAGTTTAGTAATATTTGGGTTTCAAGCTAGCTGTCAGGATTCTAACTATTACAATGTGTGTTGTTATGGTAGTTTCAGAGTGTAAAAAGTAAGTGGTTCAGTTTACCCCCTTGATTTTTCTGGTCTGTCTCAGTCTACCCCACAGCTGGGGTGAACTGAGACACTTTTTTTAAAACAATAATTTTTTCACTGCCCTTTGTCTTGAAAAAATTCTGCTGATGCCCATTTCTAGGAAACATCCTGAATTAATGGGAAATGGGTAACACTTTACAATAAGGTACACAAAATTGTAGTAGCTATTACATACCTACTACATAGATATGTGTTACCTACTACATAGGGTTTTTTTGTGCTACCTAACACATAGGTTTTTTTTGTGTTACCTACTACATAGGGTTTTTTTGTGCTACCTACTACATAGGTTTTTTTTGTGCTACCAACTACATAGGTTTTTTTTGTGCTACCTAACACATAGGTTTTTTTGTGCTACCTAACACATAGGGTTTTTTTTGTTAGCTACTACATAGGTTTTTTGTGCTACCTAACACATAGATAGCACAAAAAACCTATGTGTTAGGTAGCACAAAAAAAACCTATGTAGTAGGTTTTTTTTGTGCTACCTAACACATAGTTTTTTTTTGTGTTACCTACTACATAGGGTTTTTTTGTGCTACCTAACACATAGGTTTTTTTTTGTGCTACTTAACACATAGGGGTTTTTTATGTTACCTACTACATAGGGTTTTTTTGTGTGCTACCTACTACATAGGGTTTTTTTGTGCTACCTACTACATAGGTTTTTTTTTGTGCTACCTAACACATAGGGTTTTTTTTGTTACCTACTACATAGGTTTTTTTGTGCTACCTAACACATAGATAGCACAAAAAACCTATGTGTTAGGTAGCAAAAAACAAACCTATGTAGTAGTTTTTTTTTGCTACCTAACACATAGTTTTTTTTTTGTGTTACCTACTACATAGGTTTTTTTTGTGCTACCTAACACAGGGTTTTTTTTGTGCAAAGTCTTCAGACCAAATCGAGTCTGAAGACTTTTCTGTTTCCATTTTAACCTGTACTTTTTATTTAATTTAAATGTTTTACTTCTTTTCATTCGCTTTTAAATGTCTTCTAATGTGTTTTATGTATTTTAATCTTGCCCCTGTAAAGCACTTTGAGTGGCCTTGTGTTTGAATTGTGCTATATAAATAAACTTGCCTTGCCTTACCTAACACATAGGGTTTTTTTGTGTTACCTACTACATAGGGTTTTTTTGTGCTACCTAACACATAGGGTTTTTTTGTGCTACCTAACACATAGGGTTTTTTTGTGCTACCTAACACAGGGTTTTTTTTGTGTTACCTACTACATAGGGTTTTTTTTGTTTTACTTACTACATAGTTTTTTTTGTGCTACCTAACACATAGGTAGCACAAAAAAACCCTGTGTTAGGTTTTTTTTGTGTTACCTACTACATAGTTTTTTTGTGCTACCTAACACATAGGTTTTTTTGTGTTACCTACTACATAGGGGTATTTTTGTGCTACCTAACACATAGGGTTTTTTTTGTGTTACCTACTACATAGGTTTTTTTTTGTTACCTGCTACATAGTTTTTTTGTGCTACCTAACACATAGATAGCACAAAAAAACCTATGTGTTAGGTAGCACAAAAAAAACCTATGTGTTAGGTAGCACAAAAAAAACCTAACACATAGGGTTTTTTTGTGTTACCTACTACATAGGTTTTTTTTGTGTGCTACCTAACACATAGGTAGCACAAAAAAATCCTGTGTTAGGTTTTTTTTTGTGCTACCTAACACATAGGGTTTTTTTTGTGTTACCTACTAAATAGGTTTTTTTTGTGTTACCTACTACATAGGTTTTTTTTGTGCTACCTAACACATAGGTAGCACAAAAAAAACCTATGTGTTAGGTAGCACAAAAAAACCCTATGTGTTAGGTAGCACAAAAAAAACCCTATGTAGTAGGTAACACACAAAAAAAACCTATGTGTTAGGTAGCACAAAAAAAAAACCCTATGTAGTAGGTAACACACAAAAAAAACTATGTAGTAGGTAACACATATCTATGTAGTAGGTATGTAGTAGCTACTACAATTTTGTGTACCTTATTGTAAAGTGTTACCGGGAAATGTGTACATTTTAGTGATAAATAATTTTAGCTCGCCTAGAGGGGAGCAAATGTAAAAGTGTCTGAGATTACCCCGTTCTCCCCTACTTATGGATATTATAGTTATTTTCTACCATGTCTGCTATGAAAAAAAATTCTACACACTACAGGTTTAAACAGCTATCTTTGTAAACTACGTATGTGCCGAGAGAGAATGAAGAGCTTGACGGGCATAGCAACAGGACAAAGACGCACAGGGCTTAGTGAACAGCGCTGCGACTGCTGCAAAACCAATATTCTCCCTCATATGCAACAATTCTATATCTTATTTAAGGTGGCTCAATATCAAGTCTGCACATTAACACTAGTAAGCAATTTTATGTACTTGCAATCTGTGGCTAAATTATAAGAGCAACTTGTTTGCGAACATTTAGCTTAAATTTCGTCAGAGGGAGGATGTGACAAACTGAGTATAGAGAAGATGTAAACAGTAATGAATCACCAAAACCCCATTGCTCACAGCGTCAGCCCCCAGTTGTTCATCTTTCAAACGTGATCAAACAAAAGTGCTTCTGACGGACACATGGAAGCACAGGGGAGGTAGCAGCTCCGGAGAGCGCCAGTCAATCACTGTTTGCTATGTATGGGCGCAGCAGGGGGATATTATGGCTATATATAGGCTTTGCAGACTGAGCGAGCTGTATTAGTTAGTCTGGCTGGCTGGCTGGCTGCTTGGATGATTGCCTGGGAACCTGGGAAGTGTACCACTCTTCACACCTGGTCCCATGGGTGGGGAGACATGGAGAAACTCATATTGCCCAAATTCAATTGTATGCGTTATACCATTTTTGAATAGCTCACATACGTGTTATAAAGCTCATTAAAAAGCTCCTGGAATATGAGCAAACACATATTAGTAGGAATGCTGTTGCACCGTTCCCAGAGGACTGGTGTGATGATCCACATGTGTTTTGTTTTACACATCTCCCGCACAGAGCAGACGCTTTGCAGATAGATGATTGCCCGGCACGGTATTAAACAGCAGAGCACATAAAGAGCGCGCTACTATCAGCCGCGGTGTGGAGAGGCAGAGAGAGAGAGAGACGCAAATATGTAAGGATTCACAGCATGATCAGAACGGCGCCTGGTAGCACCCTGAAACATCACAACACGCACCCCAGGGTCCACTGCTGCTCTGACCCAGATAGCCTACTAATATGCAAGCTAGGAGCACTGGGGCAATTACTGAAAAGAAGAAGATTCCAATGGGCACAATTCCTTAATAGGACATGCAGTTTTTAACAGCCAACTGATACTGGTGAAATGAATAAGAATAGAGAAATTAGCTTTAGGATGGAAAACAATAAGCGAAAGATAAGGGAAAGATTAAAAGCTACGAGAATAGGTTATCATATGGTAGGCTAATACCTATCTGTTGTGTTATGAAACTTAACTAAAGATCTTCCAAACAAATCTGTCTTGCCTTTATCTTACTTAGAAAATGCATCCATGTTTTTGTCGGATGCCTTTTATATTTGTTTATTTTGTTCTGCTGGCATGTATGTCATTACCCTTGTCGCTCTCTGTTATCCATAATTGATTCCTTCTGGGCTTTTTAAAGTTTCTTTCAGTTTTATAGTTTTGATCAATCATACGAACTGAAAAACAAGCAACAAGTATTTCTGTGAGCAAGAAGTAGGTCAAGATGGCTACTTGTCTCATTCCCTGCGTTCTAAATAGCTTACTCCTTTTTACTACATACTACATCTGATAATAAAAACAATTGTTATTAGCATGCAGTAGGCATACAATTGGGACATACTTTTACTTGTTCAACATAATTTCTTGCTTCAACTTGCCTCTTGCTTATATCCGTCACATTGCTTGTTGCTTTCATGGAGGCGCCGTGATGTAACGTCCGGTACACAATGGATTGTGGGTAAGAATCACCAAGAAAGCATGCTGATGTCCACAGTAGAAATCACTACTGGATGTAATAGTAAGCCATCTGGGTATTTTCAAGCATGCTGCATCAGACAACATGTATTGGGACATCCTCAATCTTTTTCTACCATACTAACAGAGAAGTATGGGGATTGGAACCCAGTCTTTGTATCCCTTCCTATGGGCTATTACACTTTGGCCACAATCAATTAAATCAATCCCAGACAGGGAATAATAAAATAAATGGGGTTTTATTTGATTGTACTGGTGTGTGGCTTGACAAGATGGAGAGGAAGATGTAAAAAGTTATGGAGGTGAAACAGGGACACATGCAATGGTATACATCAACTGGCCAGACTGTCAACAGAAAAGGAAAATTGTTCAAATACTTAAAACAACCTACTGTATGTTACAATCTCATTTTTGACAACAATCTCCTAAGACGATGAGTCCTGCTGTGTGACTCATCAAGAAGTAGCGTGATGTTAAACCATCACAACACATCTTAGAGAGGATGGCCTTTCAAAATAAAATGCTACTTTGACATGTAGTTTTATTAGATTGCAGATTCTTCTCAAGTCATATCCAAGTAGTTTTAATCATTTTGGTTGTTACAAAGATGAATGTACATTTGAGAGTTCAGTGGTGAAAAAACTATAGGCACTGGTCTTCAGAGATGTGGAAATGTAATATGGTCAGATGAGTCATCCTTCACCGTAGTCTGCTGCAAGTCAATACAAAGTTGTTGTGAGTGATCACCTTTATCCATGATGAAACATTCCTGTCCTGATGGGAGTGGTATCAAGGATGACAATGCAGCCTCCATAGGGCATTAGGGGTTACTGAATAGTTCAATGAGTTTGACAATTATGTGAGTCATATGCTATGGCCTTTACTGTAATCAAATATCAATTGAACACCTATGGGAGATTTTATTGTAGAAACTTGTAGAATCAATCGTGTTGGGCGGCCCTAAGCCCAGGAAGCAGCAACTGTCTCCTTGCAAAATAGTGCCGAAGGGAACTTGTTTTGATGAAACATTTGCATGTGAAGAGGTTGGCAGTGAAATGGCTAAATCTGGCACCTCCCCACATTCTGAGCTACAGCCGCCTAAAATACGCTGTTGCTAATATACTGGATAGCTTGACGTCTAACGGAGTAGTGACAGGGTCAGCGCCTAGATAGCAAAAAATCACAGCCGTACATATTTAGCAAAATGTGGCTGTCTTATACCTTCATTTTATGGGTTCTAACCAAATAAAAATAGTTACTACATACTTTATCAAACTTCATTGATCATTTGGTGAAGGTTAAGCAATAGTGAAGGTTTACAGGAGAATGCTAATTGATAGCCATAAACATGCAACTTTGTTTTAAGACTCTGAAAAAGAAATACAGTGTTAATACACAGCCTGGACTCTGTAAACGTGCATGTTGCTTGCTACGGTGGGCCGCCTTTGCATACACACCACTTTGTTTAAATTACCATTTACAGAGCCTAGGCTGTGTAGCACCATATTGTTGTTGTGATTTTGACTCCACCTTTAATTCTGTATGGTAAATAAACACCTGTAAAGAAAACGCTGTCTGCTTCTTACTTCCAAATTTGCTCAGTCACTACACTGCTCCAGCCCCCCTCTCATTGTGCTTGGCTCCTGGAGGAGGATCAGTGGAAGCAGTGAACAGGTGTGAGCAGGTGTGTGTGCTGAAGGGGGTTTGATCTCAGCCTCTCTGGCCTCATTCATCTCTCTCTGTCACGTCCAGCTGTGGCGCTCCGTCGCTATACCTCATTGTCATTCTGAAGGGACGTCTGTCCTCCAAACCTATCTGCAGACAAGACACGGGCTCTTACACTGATTATACAAGAAGAGGAACTCGCCGCCAGCTCCATCTCAGGCATTATCTCCTTGTTGGTATGGTAGGTGACAAAAAAAGACATGCACCAATCGCAAACAGGTAGTTTGTTTAATGGTTCAGAAAGATACATATCGACAAATTAAAACACAGGCGTTTTTAGAATGACAAAATAAAGAAGCTAATTGTTGAGCTTGATCATTTTAACATGCTTTATTTCAATAATTCACACTTGGCAGGTAATTGATGAGGACCCAAGAAAGAGCAGTGTTGGGTGATATGCTACCATAACAAGGGCCGCCCATAAGGGGTAGAGAGTGGGAAAACTTTCTTGGGCCCAGCCAATAAGGGGGGCCCATATGGTCTTTGGAGGTCATCCACCTAACTACTGTAAGCTAAACTTTATTTGGAACCAAAATATTCATTATAACTTAATATTACAGAAAAAAACATTTAATGTATTGTTACTTGAGTAAAATATATCCAAATATAACCCTAAAAATAGTATAGTAGTATTAATAGTAGTCGCTATTTCCCCCTTGGCAGCCTTTGCGTGCAACATTAGAGGTCAACCATACAATCGTTATATATCGCTATGAAATACTGTCTGATGCTTTGCTTTATTGAGTATCAAACCCATATGTGTCACACATAAATTTGACTTCAACTTATACTATCATCTACTACATTGAGTTAGTCTCTCCACATAACTGCAGCAATTTAATGTTCACAAATACATTTTACATAGTCATATGGCTTGATATAAATGATATGGTGTTAGTGAACAGGTGACCATTTACACATTCAGCAGATAAAGAGTAACAGTTTCATTCATTTAGAGTTTTGCGTTTCCAGGGGAACTGATGAGTGCTTTTTGCTGGAAGCAGCTGCCTGATGTAGTGGAAAATGAGGCCGACGACAGTGAGCCAAGACAGTTCATTCTCCGGCCGTGACGAGGAGAAGATGTTCGGTGTCTCAGCAGAGTGGGTAGATAATCCTCTATGGAATCACACATCATTCAACTCTTTGATCACATAAAATATTGCAGCTTTTACAGTTCATTCATTCACAACCAGTGAACTGTATTGTTCCTTAAACAATTTAATCAAACTTTATTCAATTATCGCACTTTTCTACACAAAAATATAGGACAAAGTGCTTTACATAATACAAATAAAAAACAGCCATACCACCCACCCCCTCTACAACCACAGTAGTATTACTTACTAAAGACACTTATAAAACAAATTAAATCAATGCAGGAACTGATCAAACTTACTGAAGCAAATTTGACGTTTCTGATGACAATCCCATACACTATTTACAAGTGTTTATATACATAAACCAAACTTTTGACCTGTTATGTCATTATTAGCTCTCATTTCTTCTTTGAGCATATTGTGTTCACTATTTAAATACACTGAAATGAGTACAGATGTAGTAGTGCATGTTGCCAGAAATGCACATGGTGCACGCGCATTTGTTTCCTTGTTCTAGAGAGGGGAAACCTGACACCTCGGACTATAGACACGGTATCATTGACAAAAGAACAAAGTGCCCTCCAGCATTGGACTGACGTCACGTGAAACAAGCCACAGCTGGAGTGAAGGACTGGGATGATGCACATGGGTGTGGAGGCCCAATCCCATTAAGAAAATTGGTGAACTGAATAAATTAGATGTAAGATGAAAATATTAATTATATGATGGGGACACATGAATTGTGATTGTGTAAAAGCTGATAAGTGAATTATTTAGTCCAATGTATTAGAATGTATGGTCATTATTAGGGATGTGTATCGGCTGCTTTCAGGAGATTTACATGATCTATCAATCCAAGAGACAATAAAAACATTAAACTATATTTTTGTTACTAAACAGTAGCGACTAGACGTTGTTTACTTTGGTTTCAGGGTCAGTGTCATCCAACAAAATTTTATATTTTCAGTGATATTAAAGGCATACTAAGCGATTTTTATCTTTTCACTCTTTGTGAAAATCAGCTAATATCTATTCACTAACTGCTACTTGTTTGTCGTGTGTGTACACTGAAAATAAGTAGGGTTGTTTACACACAGCCAGCTAATGGCTATCTATTAAAGCTGGCTCAGAGCACGCAGCTGTTTATGTTTATGTTTATACTAACCGTGGCCAGAACGTTGTGGATTATCGGGGAACGGTACAGGCACTGGCTATGAGCGTCAAATATTGCAGCGGTTAATATAAACATAAACAAATGTTCGCCAAACATTCGCTGGAGATCGCTTAGCATGACTGTAAAATAAACAGTGTTCTTTGAAACTAGCGTAAGCTGCTAATACTAACATTACTGACTTAGGGTTGACATGCTTCTTTTTAACAAGAAATATGTTACCTACCTTAGCTTCTTAAATTGACAGTGAAATTGACAGTAAAAGCTTTCAGGTGATGCTGGGTATGATAGACATAGTCATGTCACTGACGCTTCTATGTTCTTTAAGATGGAACAGGGAATCCCTACGCACTAGATTTCAGCAATAAAACCAACACTTTTATTTAGTGTGTCATTATTAGGATGCACAGGTGCATTTTTATGATTACACATTTTCTTTTTATCAATTTAGATATTTTCCTTGTGTGAACTGACTTCAACAGATGTTCAGGAAACTAGTGCTTTGGGAATCAAAACACTAAAATCTGTAGCGTTCCATTAATTTGACATTATGAGAAAAATCACGATGACAACTATATGCAGAGATAATCCATGCTCTCATTTCCTCTTACGAGCATATTTTGTCAGATAAGCCCGACCGCTGATATTTCTTCAAAGGGAAGTGGGATGTTCCGATTGGCTGATATTGGCTATACCTTTGACTGACCCACATTAGATCCTGCCCTTGCCTCCATTTTCCTGCCATTAGACATAAGTCGGCAGCTGCCTCTTGACGTTATCAGCAAAACGGTGCCAGTGTCCAGTCAGCACTTTTCCCCCAGAGGCAAAACTGAGCTGAGGGATGAACCCAGTGCACATACAAACGGCTAGTAACTTGTAATATTAATGGTCAAACACTTATTTCACCACGAGACGATAAGACTTCTTCTAGTAGAGGAAATAAACAGTTATTCTTGTATTTCTCCTAGGCTTTGTTGCAATGAATTATTAAGAGGTTGATTAGCTTCTAACAAGTGTCTTGTTTGCTTTAAAGCATCGATCTTTCAACGCCTTCAGGGATGGTGTTTGATTAATGGGAATGATTTTCTTTTGGTCTCATGCAGTAGGCCTTGCTATACGTAACACTGCTGAGTTGATTACGACCACTTAGGATGACCTTTCATCACTTTTTAAACTAGCACCACGGCATGTACATGTTTTATACACATAGAGAACCTCTACTTCTTTGCCCTATAACTGCTTATTTTACCCTCCATATCACAGCCATTATAACTACAACAGTTAAATATAGTCTTAATCGCAGGGTTGAGAGCCAATTTTCCGCAGCAGACACTTCTTATGCGCTCTCTTGTCACTGACATGAAGTGGCTGAACTCACAAGAAGGCATTGTCAGGGCAAAGAATAAAATCTTGCCCTCAAAGCGTAACAACCAGCTGGTGCTCTCACCCCGGTCTCGTCTCCGTGTGAAGCTGTGTAGTTAGCCAAAAGGCAAATCCGAAGGAGGTTAATTTGAGGTGCATGTAGCTACGCAAATGAAACTTGCCCCTGATACATTTTAATGACACGCTCAAAAGCACATTCATCTTGGGAAGCAGGACAAGCGCAAGGTTGCTCGTCGAGGTCAATCAAGATGGAGTCTCGAATTGCAGGCTGCCTTCTGTGTGCTAATGTAACCGTCCATTGAAAGAGAGATGTGAGAAAATGCTTAAGGGCTGCCACCTGTGAAAAGGATCCTTCCCTTCACACTCAAGCAGAACAAGGCCCTCCTGTGTCCACTGTTTTGTGCTGTGAGCTTCCGCTATACAGCATGGGTTGATGTGCAATAGCAGCCCTAAATAGGTATTTTACAATGTCTTATTACCATTACAATAACTATTCACATATTCACCGTTTTCTTTTCTGCCATGCCATATGGGGACTCAGACCCATGTTTAAGGGCTTTTAAAAGCCCATACACATTTCTTATGAAGATTTCTGTCTCTGTTTGTGCTCTTTTCACTGGTTTGATGGTTTAATGTGATGTGATGACAGCTCTCCGACTGGGGCTGTTAAGTACTGTCAAATGTTTATTTGTGATGTGAATGGTCATGACAATGTTGGTCCAAAGGATGAGCCTCTATTGTAAAGGCTAAATGGAATTTGTTTTGCCTTTTGTTTTGATCACCAGTTGCTGTTG